>MU184449.1:72143-110701 GCA_016904865.1 Pissodes strobi | reverse complement strand
ATTTGCAAAGTACAAACTTCACCTTCAAAGCATTTATCTTAATGAAGGTCAGACTATGTCATACCTGAACTTGACTTAATTATCCTGTAGAAGGAAATACTTCGATGCCTATTTTGCTTTTAATATTATAAATGGTTTCATAAATAGCCCTTAGTGCCTGGAACTCTTTCCATCTCACATGCCTAATCACCAAACATGAAGTAAAATCCTTCTTCACATACCTTACTGTAGAGCTTGGTGCTTGCTGTTCAGCCCCATCAATAGGATTTCAGCTAATTTAAACAAACATTGTGAAAGCTGAATTTCTTTAGTAGTTCAAAGGATCATTTTAAGAACGAGGCTAAATGGGCAGTTTTAGGTTAGTATAAATATGATGATGACTTACTAATTACTTGAAATGTTGATATGTTGATGAATAAATAAATAAATACATAAATAACATTAGGCCTACATGCGATTTTACCGATGTAAAAACCCTATTAATTTTAATTATTCTTTTTAACGATGTTCTGTTGGATTCTGTGTCGCATTTTAACGATTTAGGTGTTATATTTGATCAGGAACTCAATTTTAATTTACATATTGATAACGTTTCTTTAAAGGCATATCGGATGTTGGGTGTTGGGCTTCTTATGTAGGACCTGCAGACACATTTACGACACCAAAGCTATTGTTTGTTTATATAACAGCCTAGTTCGATCGTTTCTTGAATACAATAGTGTAGTTTGGTCCCCGTCATATCTATGTTATCAGCAACGCATTGAAAGTATACAAAATAAATTTGCCAAGTTTTTATTATACAAGCACAGATTTACATACGGCAACATTTCATTTGTAACCAGAATCCAACTATTAGGCTTAAAGTCATTAAAGGGACGCCGTGAAAATACTATGGCACTATTTTTATACAAGTTGCTTAATAATATGATATATTGCGATTACTTGTTTGCCGGTATCAACTTCCGGATTTCTACTAGAGCCACTCGGGCCAGACAACTTTTTCAGGAAGGTACACATAGGACAAACTATGGTTTTAATTGCTTTTTGGACCGCCTAGTGAGGAACTATAACAGTAATTATATAGACATTGACTTGTTTTCGGTGAGCCTCGAGGTTTTTAAGGGATTGATTTTAAATATTTGATGTGTATTTTAGGTAATGTCATGACAAGAGTATTGTTGTCGAATTAGCTTTAGTCTGGTTTAAGTTATGTAGTGTACCATTTGGAGTGTAAGACTCTGTAGTGTATGAAGACGAAATAAATTACAAAACATTTGCATTTCTTCAACAAGATTCGAGTTTGGAATTTTCGAATGCATTAAATTCAATGGTACAGACTCGGGTACAGACCTCCTAATCAGAGATGCTTATTACTGTACTGATAAGTTTTTAATTTGCCAATTAATTCAATTTATTTTTAATAGGGTAACTTCTTGCAGATTGAGGTTTTGTTAGCAAAATTCGATGCAAAACTTTAGTGTTTAATTTACTTAGTTCTATAAGGATGCTATTTTACATACTTTTTTTTATTAATACCTAGTCATTTTATTGTTTAAGTTAGTCCTTGTATATTTAGCATCAACAGATTGTTTTAATTTATAAAACTAAAATCAAAACTTTGGAGTTTTGCAGAAAGCCAAAGATATATCCTCTAGCGAAAAAACCGTAACTGCGAAAAAAAATTAAAATTGAGTTATTGTCTTATTTCAACCTCTAATGGACCAAACCTTATTCTTAGAAATAGAGAACACCAGTTCAGTTCTTTCTATTTGTTTTTCATTATTGAAATTTACCGTAACTGGAAAATTGCGATGGTCTACAAAGCGAAAATGCCGTAACTGCTCAATGCCAAGCGAAAATACCGTATCGGTGCCGTCGATGTGCGCAGTTGCGGCTTTTTCACCTTGAAAACCTCGCTTACCGCCTTTTCGCTTCGTACGGGAGTTTATTGCATGCCTTCCTCTCAAAGCGAGGGGAAGCTTCGTTATATTCTCGCATTGTTTTTTATGGTTGTGTAGTGTTTTAATTCAACTCAATTCGATGGAGAATTATAATCTACACAAAAGCCTTATAAGAAGTCCTTATTCAAGGAAGTAATAAGGATAATCCGAGCAGAGGTCATACCAGGCATGATCTTGACAAAAATTTGGCCATATCTATCGTAGGCAACATGCGCCAAATGTTCGCTATCTAAGCAGTGATTAGTGATGGGCATTATAGCGATTTTTGAGTAACTAGTGAGAGAGTTAGAGTGATTCCATAATCACTGTGATTTTTAACGGTGACTATTCACTACAGTGATTTGGATTTTTGTAATTTTGCAAAGAGAATTTTACACGAAGGTTATATGTCGTGTTTAGACATATTACTGTTTGGAACTTCAAATATCTAGATTTGAATAATATAATTTTTCCGGCTTCCAGACCTTATTGAGTGACATTTTAGTTTGGGGTAGATGTAGATACGCGATTATGGTATTGTTCTTTTCTAAATTTTGTGAATTTTATTCACGTTTTATAATGCTAAATTTGGCTAAATTATATATTTTTTTACTAATAATTATTTAAAGTAGTTTTTATTTAACATAATTTAAAAAAAAAATGGCTTAGAAAAAGACTTTCCTACATTTTGCAGATTTATTCACATTTTTGTAAAATTTCCATTTAAACTTAACATAAAACTAGTCAATAAACAGAAAAATTCAAAATACCTATTTTAGCTCAAGTGTAAATATATGTTGGAGCAGAGTAATACCTTATTTTGCGTTATACACAACTTACTTTCAAATGCAGGACTCTGCAGGAGGAAAAATTCATAATGGGGAACTGAACAAAATTTCTGAAACAGTTAATAAAGGGGGTTCTTATTTTTTACATAATGTTTGTTTTTGAGTTTTCAGTATTGGCACAAGTAAAATAAATTAGAAGTTCGAAAAAGAGCGCCCCGCCGCGCCGCCCTGTCCATCACAAGCCAAATAATTTTTTTTTGTTTCCATGGTCTGCTTATTCATCACTTTGATTGTTATTAAAATATAACTAAGTCCTTGCAAATTCCAGTCAAAGCATTAAAGCACACCTTAAATCACTAAATAAAATACCCTATTAAACATGAAACCACCCAATGGACGGATAGAAGTATTAAGACCTATAAGTTATAAAATACAGATACCTAAGTGAAAATATGCAGTAGCAGAGGCAGCGATAAGATACAACCCGGCCAGGACATATTGGTACTTATTTATTATTTAAACAATCTTAATATCGATATTTTTAATATGGAATTGTCTAAATTTAAAAGAAATTAAAAAAATGTGATACACGTACCTTAATGGTATAAATTCTGAGTGGTACTGCCAATATTAAATCTAATACTAGACTAAGTAAATGCTTCCTATTGTGATAGGCATGTACTGTACCCTTTTACTCCTGATAGTATTTAAAGTTGCTAAAATATTGTTTAAATTTATTATTTTATGATAGGGATTTTCAATCCAAGATCATGATTAACTGTTTACCATACCATACCATATACCATATATTACCATAGATATATATTACAATCAGTGACTATAATTAATCAATTAAATGAATGAACAATACAGAGTATAATATAGCACCTAGATGACTGAACAACCATACGTGCTAACATTATTTGTCAATCATATATCTATCTTTCTTATATATGCTACACATTTCTACCCACAGACCCTGTGTTTCTACTTCCCTTTTACTGTCTATTGTCAGAATAGTAGTGCAAACTTTTCCAAATTATTAGAAATATACAGCCTACACTCTCTCCTATATACACTTTGTTTACTAATACATTAAATTTTCAAAGGTAAAATGTTCAAAATTTTTGGAGCCAAGTAATTAACAAATCGTAAATTTAAACCTGTATAACTATTTGGAATCTGTAACTTTTTATCTTCTCTAGCCCTAGTCTCATGGGTATGATTTACATGCTTGCTAATTTCTTTATTCTTAAAAACAAAGTAACATATTTCCAAAATGTAAATGGAACGTACATCAAATATTTCCAATGAATATAGCAATCTCGTCGAGTAGAGCTTGCTCTTCTTATACATTACTTTGATAATATAATTTTGGACAATATTTAGGGGTTTAAGGGATTTGTTGTACAAGCCACCCCATACCACAATGCAGTATCTAAGTAATGCTTCTACAATAGTTCTATATACAGAGATTAGCAATTTTTTGCTCAGTATTTCCCTTAAGGCATAAAATTTATAGATTAGTTTCCTTATGTTCTTTGTCAGGTACATAACATGGGAATCCCACTTTAAATGTTTGTCCACAACAATGCCCAAATACTTTTTTAGTTGCTGTATATCACTGAATACGTAATCATTATTCAATTTTGAATTAATTTTGTGGCTGTCTGTAGTTTTAGTGGTTAGCGATTCAGTGGTCTTATTTATTTTCTTTTGCTTGGATTAGATGACTTATTACTGGACCTTTTCCCAGCTGTATCTTAGGGAACTGGAGCTTAGCAGTTGTTAGCCTAACTCTGTTAATTTGATGATTGTACAATTTTATTTAATGGGGTTACCCCGTATAATAATAATATTAATACCTAATAATAATATTTTAATGTCAAAATTATCTGACAGTGATTTCGCGGTCACTGCGATATGTCTCTCCTCGGTGTATTTATTTGTTGTGTTATAATACACAATATCTGAGACGCTGATTACCCCTTCTCTTAATCACTGAATAGCTGTTTAAGAGCGATTCCGATCACCGTTACTGATGGTGATTTGATTTTCACGGTGACTAGTTACAGCTATTAATATATCACCATCACTAGCAGTGATATCACCATATGCTCTTGTTTAATGATTTTAAATAAAAATTTCCAGATACTAAAGGTTCATATGAAACTTACCGAAAAAAAGTTAAAAGTCAAAAATATCATTTGCTAAATTGGGTCATGAAGAGTGCGATCTTTGCGAGTCATTTTATCTTAATCCTCACAGCGAAGATAGCATTAAGTATAAAAGAGACGCAAAACAAATTAAATTTGGCTAGACAATTATTGTGCTTGTCAAAACAAAA
This sequence comes from Pissodes strobi, assembly GCA_016904865.1. Classification (NCBI taxonomy): domain Eukaryota; kingdom Metazoa; phylum Arthropoda; class Insecta; order Coleoptera; family Curculionidae; genus Pissodes; species Pissodes strobi. The sequence continues at coordinate 105,626 of MU184449.1, read as the reverse complement.
ACTGGAGGAAACTTTTTTGGAATCCATATTTTATTCTAAGCCAGGCCACACTTTTATGTCAGCAGACAGCAATCAGGTAGAGCTTTCCATGAAAAGAAAGCAAAAATTACATGATTTTGATGGATTTTGTAGAAGCCATTGTTCATCAGCTCCAAAATTAAACCAAAAGTAACAAATCGTCCATATCTATCAGACATCATCCAAATTTACCATAAAATATAAAAACTTTTTTTTTTTGGATCAAGAACATATACCCTGGATTAATTAATGGAAAAGGTCATGATTAAACTCATTCTTAATAAACTAGATACTCTATGAGCAACAAATGGATTTCCAGAGAAAAAAAGCAAACCCTTTTAAGAGTTATAAATGTGATAATTCCAGAAAATAGAAAACAATATTGGAACAACTTTCCTATTTTTAACTCTGAAGATGAAGCAGAATCATCATAAGGCCCTAATTATTATTATTTATTTTTTTATATATAACTATTTTATTTAATATTATTATTATTATTATTTGTAATAATTTCTTCAAATAAAAATGTTTTGTGCAACAAAAATATATTTAAATAGTTTAGATTCCTATTAGTTATTTACCTATACTGCAATTTGGCTTGTAAATGTGACTGAAAAGTTTAAACGCACAGCAATTAGACCATAACAGTAAAAATCATACACATACAGCCTAGTTGCTTGGTAGATGATAGCACTTCATGAAGCAGGCTACACAGTGATTAGGCCATAAGTGATTTCCTAGCAATAAGAGAAAATTCTCCATTAATGTTTTAATAAAAATCGATTTATTTAAACTTAATTACCTTAGATCCACACATGAAGTCAGAAAAAATATTTACAAAAAAGCTACAGTAAAAAACAGCACAAAAACTTTAAACGCAATTATCTCAGTTTCACCCATATTGCAGTTATGGCGAATTCGCTTTGGACGGGAGTATAAATCTACTTATGTGAAAGCAATGAGGAAAAAAGCATCAGGAAATTTAAAAATAAAGATGCCTGGTCTTATAGGTAGATATTTTGGTGCATCATTCAATTATTCTGATGTAGAGCACTTTAAATAATGCAGACAAAATTTAACTAAAACCCATAACAAACTACTTGGCCATCTGAGACCATGGATAGTGTCTACATAGGATAAAAATATCTTGTCAGTCTTGTCACAATAATTTATAGATCACCTAAGTATATGGTTGACTAAATCATATGAATATCATTCGATTTTAATTATTAATAACATTTCTTTCATCCAAGCACTTACAGTTTCCAAAGTGTAACCACCTTAGCCAGGATAACTGATGACTGTACTTGCATTCCACTTTCACAATTTGCTACTGCTTCGGATTCTTTCAAATTACCACCAGGTGGTTTGGGCTGTTTTGGAGCCTTGTAAGTTAGACTAGCATTACTCTCATCAGAAACAGATGTCGTGTTGAATATTAAAGATAATTTTGAGCTAAAAGTACATCATAAATATAAAGATGAACCAACTTGAACATAAGAAAATAAACATTTAAAGGGAGCATTAAAAGTAAGTAATGGCTACCTTGACGAGAGCGTAAAATCGTCATCATCTGTTTCCAGCATTTTATAGTTAGGAAAATATGCTTTTACTTTTGTTACTTTTTGTACTGTAGACCGTCGATCTGAAAAGGAGTTTCTATTCCTACTACATAAAAATCAGAAACTTTTGTTGTTGTTTGTTGCCCTGTTCTGTTGACATTTGAATTTCTCACCATAGATAAATATATATCACTCAGGGACTTTGACCTTTGAAGAGACAGCACGCGGCGCGCTCGCAAGCCGTCCTGTAAGTGGCACGTGTGTTGGCGTCGGGGGTTAAGAAGGGGGTCCAGCGTCTTGGTGCGTGATCGGGGGGCGTCGGAAAGTGGTGGAAGATTCCTACAAAGTTTCCATTATATCTCATTCGGGGGCATGCCAGGACGGCAGGGGGTTTCCTGAACCGGTGAGGTATTTGGAGATGGTGACAGTGACTGGTTATGCCGCCATTTTGTGATCAGTCCGACACAAAGCACTGAAGTCTGCATGCAGGAAATTTATTATATGTTGTAAAGTTTAAGTAATTGTTGTAAAATCGGTAATCACCAGGGGCACAGGCCCGTCATACTGGAGGTTGCCACGTACTAGGCCCCTCAAACTGGAATAACGTGTAACACATGCAGAAGGGTAGCTCTGTCTCTGTCTAAGCGCCGGAAGAGGGGTGGAAATGGCTGAATACCAACCGGTGAAAGCCACGTTACGTAATCTAAGTTACGTAACTTAAGTGAAGAAGAAGAAGAAGATATATCACTCAAAATGACATTTTTATTGACCTTCAAGAAGACGGTTCTTAAGACCCGTACCACATCAGAGGGCTTCAGAGTTGCGCGCGCATTACATTGTTGAAGCACCATACATTTAGGGCCTAGCCAGAGACGTTAGGCCTAGCGCATGATACAAAGAATAACTTGTATCATGAGCCTAACGAGTTACTGACAGTTGACAATAGTCTCGTAGCTCAATGGTTAGATGCTGTGTCTTCGATTTGGTGGCCCGGGTTCAATTCCAGTTAGTTTCTACTTATTGCGCCCCCGCAGCGAGCGAAGCTTGGCTACGTTCATCGGCACTTAAGCTGCATTTACATTCAATTTGAAGTCAAATTCAAGTTGAAATTTGCCTGCTTGTCATATGGTGACAGCACGTAGCTCGAAGTTGACTTTGAAGTGCACTTTGAATTTTTTTAAGCTGCTTGCCAAACGCAAGCAGAAAATAAATTTATAGGTTAGATTATTTTTGTTTATCTTAATATTCTTAATGTTGCTTTGTTTAGGTCAGGTCTAATTTATCTATGGATTAGGTAAATTTCAATTTTGTGTTAGAATAAATTAACATTTGTATCAAACAATTTGCACACATGTAAAATGGACTTTGAAGGACCCCACTTTGATGAAAATGATTTTTTTGAAGGCACTGTAATTGAAAAAAACGATTTCAACCAGGAATTGTTCTTAAAAATGATTTGTAATTATTTGGCAATATACAACACACAAAATAAAATATTCCATACGTATAATTGAGTAACCTAAAAATTCGTTCAATGTAAATGACATATTTGCGAATTGCACTTTGACTTGGACTTCAAATTGAAAGTAATTGCGGTAAAGTCTACTGTCAAAATCAAAAGACGTTCTTCATAACATCAGAGTGTTTGTTATACTCTGATAACATAACCTATTTGTTTAAGCCCACAACCCAAACGAACGAACGAATAACCTATTTGTTTATTTTTATTATTTTTTATTTTGGATTTTAAAAATAGTTTCTATAACTATTCGTTCGTCAGCTAGGCAACAAGGCATTTTTTTCTAATCTAGTTAAATTGTACCGCTTTTCGAATTCGAATTATTATTTGAAATTATTCGCCATTTTGGTGCTAGGTAGCCCGCTGACTAAGTGCTTTTATTTGGCGCTAACTACGCTAACGTTCGCTTTTCTGCTGAGATGTAGTCCAATACCAAATCGCTAAGACTCGTTGAACATAGCCTGTTTCACAAGATCGCAAGAATCTGGGTACACCCACAGGTACACCGGAATTGATTTCATCCTCCATTGATACATTGCGGCACTTCACGCATTTATATCATATGATTCCCATAAAATGTTCACTATTATTTCACTTCACCCATGAAACAGTGTTCCGCATTATTACAATCAAACAAAACTAACCCAATTCTAACCCAAATTAACTCAAATATTAAAAAGAAATACACATAACCTTTAAAAAATAAAAACATCTGTCCACGCCTGAAACAGGGTTCCAAGTTATTACAATCAAACAAAATGAATCCAAATTAACTGAAATTTAAAAAAGGGATAAACATAAACTTTTAAAAAAATGAGCGAGTCTGCTAGTACTCGAGACACTGATGCGTAAACATATCCTATAACATCGGTTGTAACAAAAAGGAAAACAGCACGTTGTTTTCCCAAGCGGTCACCCATCCAAGTACTAACCACGCCAGACATTGCTTAACTTCAGTGATCGATTTAAATGGCAAAATTGTATAATAATACCGCCCTAGCGGCTAGAATCGGTTTACACATTTCCGTCCAATTTTCCGAGATTTGCCCTCGTACCGCAGCGTAAGTGTTTACACACACATAAAAAATAAAAGCATCTGTCGGCGCTGACGGGAATCGAACTGGCGCCGTCATATCACAAGATTCACAAGCACAGCCATCTAATCAGCCATCCAACCACTAGACCGCCAGACTCTGGAAACAGTCGACCAAAAATTAGAAACCTAGCGTGCCAAAAGCTTTACACGCATTCTGCAATATGTCAATGAAGGATGAAATCCATTCCCAAACTAACCCAGACGCGTATGTTTTGTCACCAATGTGATGCGCGCGCAACTCTGAAGCCCTCTGCTGTGGTACCCGCAACGTCTTGTTCTTAAGCCGGGATGCGATATTTCAGTTCATAGTGCACATGAGAATGAGAGGCGCGTGATTAGCTAGCTACGTGAGGTGACGCAGTTTCTTCGCTATGCAACCATTGATTTGTATAGGAGTGGATAAGCAATAAATAGACCAAACATGGCAAATTTACGACCGCGAAACGTAAACAAAACGATTCATATTATGCCTTGCGCATTAGAGAGTTAGTGGGCGCTATCTGTTGCAGTGTGAAGGTCATTAGGCAGGCCCGGACTCCAAAATTTGAACTCGTACTCTTGTGATAAAGAACGAAAGTAATTATTTCACCAAATATTCGGTAGAGTAGTCTTGCCGCTTGTGAAATGGGCCAGTTAGCATAGTGAAATAAACAATAAGGTATAAATATCAGATCTGTGGTGCCGCACCAAAGCACACCCTAAAACGGCTGGATTCCATTCAGAAGAGAGCTGTGCGTCTCGTTGGCCGGAGTTGACCCGGAATCTTGATAGTCTGCAACACGGCAGACATGTGGCCGCGATATCACTACTTTACAGATACTTTCATGGCAGATGTTCCTAGGATTTGGCCCACCTCATCCCGCCTCTTGCAACTCCTGTCAGAGAGTCACAACAGACGGCAAGAGCACACCAGTTCGTCGTACAACTGGAAACACCTAGAACATCGCTTTACAAGAACTCCTTTGCCTGGCGCACTGCATCACTGTGGAACTCACTCCCAGGATATCTGTTTCCCACTAATTACAACCTACAACTGTTCAAGAACCGTGTCAATCAACATCTTCGCACACACACCGCTCGTCCTCGTCGAGCGCCATAGGGGCTCCCTTTATTGTGTGTGCCGCTATCATAAGAAAAGAAATAAAAAAAAAGATAAGTAATACTTATAATAATTATACTTACTTGAAATAGAAAATCCCGGGTATTTTGCCTCTACTGCTACAAAACACAACCATACACTTTCGGGATTCTATTTTGGTAGATCGCCCATTGTTTATGTGCGTATTGTTCAATTAAAACGAAAATCAAAATAGGGTACGCACAAAGAGTACAAACGTGAACCACTAAACTAAAACTAATTAAGCGACTACAAAGACTAGGTCCAAAGAAAGTCAATAAAAAGTAAAGTATTCGAATTATCAACACAGAATGCCGCGCCGTCAAAACGAAATACGTCAAAGACAAAAGCCAAGTTCAGTCCTGATCGACGCCTGCTGAGACGGCAAGTGTTTTAGTGCGCATGACGAAACGGGATCTTCTTTGTTTACGTTTTTCGATTTTGCGTCGATTTTATCATGCGCAGAAACCCGTTTTTTTGCCCATAGATTGCCACTTTTGAATAGTGCAACAGGCGGCTATTGCTTATCCACTCCTATACAAATCAATGGACGCAACCAGTTCTTTGTAAGTCAGCGGACGGTCTAGGGTTCTGCATGGGATTTGACCCGGGGTCAAATCCCGTCGGTTTTGGTTTTTTTCAGTAGTTTTTTTTTCTTGGTTTTTGGGTTTTTCTGAGTATGGCTAGGGTTAGCACTTGGTTAGTTTCCTTTTCTTAAGCCCCGGAGCGAGCGGACGGCCATATACTTGCCAACTGCAGGTCTTTAAATCGCATGCATTCACAAGTGCACTACGAACTGAAATATAGCAGCCGGGTCTTGTAACTCCCAATCGAATACGTTGTTGCCATAATTTCGTAGGCGTTATGAAATATCATTTGTCATTGGGTCCGATGATTGAACGTTTACGTTTACTTTAACCTACATGTTATACAGCCGTATAACGTAAATGACATGAATTCGTATGATGGATTATTTTTCATAGCGCATTGCTCTTAATGTTCCTGTGTTATATTTGTTTTTAACAGATCGTCTCATGAGCCTCGGATAACGTGCCGTTAGGCCCATGGGCGCCGGCAGATCAAAGTGAAGGGGGGGGGGCAAAAATATGATAACAAAAATTAATTTAAAAACACAAGTCAAAAAAAATTGGTGTGTGCTTAAGACCGCACGACAGAAGTGAAAACTGCTACCAGCAGGATCATCGTTTTTCAGAATTTCGATCCGAGCCTTCGTTGCAGAGATACGGGCGCAAAACGATTTCCCCCCCAAAATCCCCCCTTAAATTAGTGCCCCGGCCACCCCCTATGGTCTAAGGTGGCCCCCTTTCTCCCGAAATTATTTATTTATTTTTCCTTCTCACCTCTGCCGTGGCCAAACGGGGGGGGGGGGGGGGGGGGTGTTATGGGGTTTTTCGTTCAGGATCTTCTTTTTGTAACTGAAAATTACCTATACGAGAACATGCCAGTAGAAGGAGTGTTACGGAAGGGTACGTCCATAGTGCACCGCTGCTCGCTTCTCGCTAGCCGGCTTTTACTCTACCGGCTTGGTCAACCTGCGCGATTGTAGCAGGTGGTGGTCATAGAGCACCGCTTGCGTCAGTGTCTCGCTTTGTCTCAGTTGACATGATGGAGCTATCTCGTGAGGATCTGTTATGAATTTTATTAGCCAGTGATAATGTTTCTAATAAATTAAAACAAGAAATAACAACTCACACTCATGAAATTAATAGGTCTCGCTCAGAAGTTGGTGAATACCAGACCTCAATCGTTTGTCACATATAACATTTTTTAAAAGCACTTCCGAAATTAAAATATCTTTTACAATTTCCATTCTACGGATTTTATCTTTTTAATCAATGTTTATAAATATTTAATATTTGTTTAAATGACAGAGCAATAAACTAGAACAATCCTGCGTATTGCACTGCACATCAAATAACATCAAACACCGAGCGGATTAAGAGGTATGCGAGAAAAAGAAATACAAATTCATTCCAGTAAAAGCTGATTAAGCAGGTTCCAACAGGCTACAGGCGCACTACGGCCACGCGCTACCATTTCTTTATATTTTTTTGTCGCTAGTCTGCCGCGATGAAACGAGAAGCGGTGCACTTTGGACGTACCCTTACATATCCGAGCGTGATGCGTGATACGTGACGCGTGACGTTTTTACTGTATTTAATACCCAGGAAAAAACGCAAAACGCGCCTAAAGAAGTTTTTGCTTCAAAAACTTAGTAATAATCGGAGGTTACTAATTTATAATACTCTGCAGTTAGTTTGGGATAGCGCTTGAGCAATAACCTCGGTAATATCGCATGAGAAAACTTTCTTCCTTTCGTAACAGCGGGCTTAACATTACTGTTATTTGATCGGTGCATCATCCCAATACGACAGACACTGTTATTTCTTTCATGTTAGCTCAACATAATAGGTTTATGCTATAGTTAACGTAAATGTCCAATTATTATAGGACCCATTGGTGGATACATCAGAAGTACATTAGGCTCTAGTGCGGGGACCATATCACAGGGCTTCAGAGTTATTTTACAGTATATTTCATTCATGACTCACCGCTCGCGTCGCCCGCTCCGGGGCGCATCCCCCAGTTCCGTTAAGGGTGTTAATTAAACACATAGGAATGGACAAAAGTGACAGATAATGGGTGGAGCTAGATAAGCGAGGGAAACTCATGGCCTTTCGCTCCCTTCGCGGGCACAACGAACTTAAACTAACCCATGGCTTGCCTAAAATCAGTTCTAATCTAGTAGAAAAAGTTACTGGCTTCGTTTTTGTATTCGTCATTAACTGTCACTTTTGTGCATTTTTATTTAAGATCCATAACGGAACTGTGGGGTGTGGCCAAATTCGGCCAGTTGGCTCTCCAATGGATTACGAAGACCTACTAACTCAGTACTTCTTAATGGTTTTCAAATTTTATCTTGGTTCCAAATTGCTGCGAAACTTTCTCCCCAACGTATTTCGCCAATACGCGCGTATTTAATACGCTGTGCCGCCTCGCCTCTAGACTATTATCGATTTCTCTTTTGTGTAAAAACTTATTTTTTATTATTTTTTGTGCTCAATTCATTTTCGCATTTATTTACTTCATGGATGAAGAAATCGCATACGCATACGCATACGGCTTTCGCAACGAGACATCGACAGGGGATATATTGGATGGTGTAGACAAAGATATTACAACGCAATGTTCCATGAGTGTAGGCAATATAGAAATAAGGAGAATCTCGTGCGATTGTGTTATATTTGTCGAAAGCAATCGACAGAGTTTGACATGACGGATTACTCAACAAACTACCGTCCTTCGGACTGCCAGCGTCTGTCTGCAGCTGGTTTGCCAGTTTCCTTATAAGATCCGTTGCAGAGGATGGACACATCGCAGACACATTTGCCATTAATGCAGGCGTGCCGTAGGGCGTAATACTTTCACTAACTCTGTTTCTCATCTATATTAATGAGCTGATGCTGAGCGAAACCAATAATCTTGTTTAAAGTTTTGCAGATGACATTACTCTTGTCTCCTAATTCAGATTGCAAAAACTTTAACCAACGACTGAAGCTTATTACCGTAGAGCTTGCAACAACTAACCAAGATCTAGAGAGAAATCTAAATTGGGGCGACAGAAATTTAACCCAGTTCAATGCAGTATAAACCCAAGCAGCCACGTTTACCAAGAAAGCCAATACAGCGAGCCAATATCGCAAAATCAGGCTCGCAGAAGCTTGGTGAGCTATTTCGCAACAAAAACTGTACACATTGCAGCAGCTACTCTTGCTCTACAAAGCGCAAATATGACCGTGACCAATTGCTTCCACATCTAGGGTGCCGCACCTAAGCACCCCCTAAAGCTGCTCAACCCCGTCAGAAGAGAACTGTGCGTCTCATCGGCGACCCGGAGTTGACCTGTGATTTGGATAGTCTGGAACATTGCAACTGTTTGACAGATATTTTCACAGCAGTTGCTCCCAGGATTAGTTCCGCTTCATCGCCGCCCCCACCAGCGCCTGTCAGACAGTCACGACAGATGGCAAGAGCGCAACCGTTCGTCCTACAACTGGTAACACCTAGAACATCGCTTTGCAAGGACTTCTTTGGCTGGCGCACCGCATCACTGTAAAACTCACTTCCAGAACATCTCTTTTCCCCAAATTTTAACCTACAGCTGTTTAAGAACCGTGTCAATCAATATCTTCGCACACACGCCGCTCGTCGAGCGCCATAGAATCTCTCTTTAGTGTGGGTGCACCTGCACAGCCATAAAAAAATGTTATTTTTGAAAAATTAGCAAAGAATACAGATATAGATAAGTTAATTGGAACCTGCGAAATTATTGAGTATAGAATGAAACAAGGCGCGTAACAGATTTACCGCCACGATATTATTTTGAAATCGACTAGCAGGAATGATTCACATTCCGCAAGATAAGTTTTGCCAGATTTTTGTTTTTACATTAAGGGACAAATCATCAAAAATACGGGATTTTGTTGATTTACCTGACAAATGTAATAGAAATAAAATAAGTTGCATTTTTTTTATTAATTTTGACATTTTTGAAATACATTGCCGAAATACGGGACATCAGCGGTCCCAGCGTGGCAATTAAATATAATATATTAAAAATGCGGTACGTCCCGGGTTATACGAGACGTCTGGCAACCCTATTTAAGATACAAACAATGCGAATTATTGTATAATCGTCTAAAAATGGAGACATTCACAGATTCATAGATTTTATCCATCTAGTCGGATCAATTATAACGTCTTGCCAGTGTTTGTTGAATTGATCCCAATATAATTACTATCCTTTTCCCACCAGAATTAAGGTCAAACACTAACCTTATCTAGTCATATGAATTAATGGTCGTTAGAAGACTAGAGTCTAGAGTTAGCGTTTGTTTGTTTACCTCCCGGCATTCTATCCGTTGACATCCATGTCTTCGTGATGCAACCAGTTGTTTGTAAGTCCTCTGATGGTGTAGGGAGTCTGAATGGTTAGCCTTAATTTCGGCGACTCGAGTTTTTGAAGGATATATTTCTAAACAGTTCTTTTCTTGCTTTTGGGTATGTCTTGGATTTGCACTTGGTTAGTTTCCGTTTGTTGAGCTCCGGAGCGAGCGAAGCGAGCGGAGGGCGATGCGTGAAGTGAAATATTACTTGTTGTAATACGTGCACGTAGTTTGTCAGCACTTTCCACGATGTATTTTGCTTTATCTAACTAAAAACCACGATATATTTAACAAGAGCCGTATTATAGTGGATATACAGCAGCTTGTGTGTTTCCGCGAATACATTCCACTGTTCTCAATACATAATAATATTACAACACTTAAGACTTCTGGGATCCGGGTACCGGAAGGTAAACAAACAAACGCTAGCTCTAGTGTTAGAAATAGACGTTTCCCGTACCACATCAGAGTTGCACGCGCATTATATTGTTGACATACACCGTATCTTTAGGGTTTAAGCGAATTGCTGCCTAGTGGTCTCGTAGCTCCGTGGTTTTATGTTGTGTCTGCGATGCGGCGGCCCGGATTCAATTCCAGTGACATGTTTTTTTATCTTTATTATTACTTGTAAAGTTTTTGGTTGCGCCCTAGAAGCGAGCGGAGGGCCATGCGTGATGTGTAATACTAAATTTTTTACAACTATTTAATTCGTACACTGTAGCCCTCTGATGTCGTACGAGCCAAATCCTGTGGAAAAGTATCGATACCAGCACGGTATCGGTGCTAACAGGCATATAATCGTTGTTTGAATACTCCTATATTCAAACAACGATATAATATACAAACAATGTACTTTTCGCGTTTACCTCTCGCAATTTCGAGCTCTCACGCATGCCTACGTTCTAATATTTTTTTTTCTTGATCTTGGGCATTGTTTTGTTGGGTTGCGCCCCCGGAGTGAGCGAAGAGCCACGCGTGAAGTTAAATATTAGAATGGCAACACAGGGCTGCTGCCAAATGCGCAGGTCTGAAGGTCGAAAATTTGCTGTAGGTAGACGCGCGTCTAGTAATTTTTTAATTTTAATTTACCTTCGCGTTTAACGCTGAAAAAAAAACGATTTTGTGAAAAGTACGCTTAACTGTTCAAGAGAAAATTAAAGAATTCTGTAAGTTCTACAGGCCAGAGACAAGTACTCTGTAATTGTAAAGGCCACAAATAAGTAGATAAGAAATGTTGGTCAAATGTCAATGGTACTGGTACATTGGTAATTGCAAAAGGGGGCCGTCCAATTTCATGTAATGTTTAGGAATTTTGATCCTGCTCACACATTTAAGTTATAGGTTAAGTCGAAGTTTTCGAAAAAAGATCTGCAAAAACAAATTTTCTATGAAAAGATTTAATCTGTTATAAAGAATGCCTGCTGCAATAATGGAGTGTACAGATTTTAGTGAATTTCAGGTGATTTTTTATGATCTAATCAAAGCATAAAGTTGATATTTATACTTTAATCTCATTGCAGAGAAGCACTACCTAACTCCGTTTATGCTTTACAGGAGGCTTTAAAAACAATGCGTAGGACAGATGATCTCATAGTGAATACAATAAATTCAGTTGTGCCTACAAATTCGTTCCATGCTGATGAATCCAAAGCTTGCAAGGCAATTTATGAACAAATTCAAGAAGGTCACGAAAAACGGGACAGTTTGATTAAAAATTGCATTTCATATACTAGCGGTAATGTTAGGAGACTGAAGAGTGAAAGAGAAACTAAGGCTGATGATCATCAGTTGTCAAAATTGCTAAGGTCTGAACAAACAAAGGTGAGTTTGTCTTGTCAATATTAAGTTTAATGAATTTTGAAGAGTTCTGAATCTGCAATGGAAAAGGTCATCCTCTCTGAGCACTTTAAGAAAAATAATTGGATGGAGCTCTTTGAAGTCCAAAAGCTCCCAAAATTTGTGTTAAATAATTATCATAGAGTCTACTAGCTTACATTACTACTTAAACAGGCCGGACTCAATATACTGAATTTCATGGATCAACTCAATTTTCAGGAGAAATATCACCATATATTCCATGTTTGTGTTTATTATTAAACATCATGCATGGTCCTCCACTCATTCCAGGAGTAAAACTAAATCTAGAAGAAGACTAAAAAAATATAAAAAAAGTAATGTTAGGCCCATTGTTTATATTTATAGACTACATAATATGTGTGTGTACACAAATAGGATCCAGCTTTTCAACGTAAATCAAGCATTTTATGGACAAACATTGTTTAATACATTTTTTTTTTAAAGTACCTCATAGCATCCATTGTATATTTAGACATCTTCAAAATCTCTATGGCCTAATATCAATAAATGTATAAGTACTTGACTAAAGTATAAACATTTGTATATTTAATCCTCTATTTGTTTAACTGCACCAGTGCAGCAATGGCTTGTGATAGTAGGGCTTATATATGGTTTTACATTATCTTGGTATCTATTGTAAACTTTTTCTGAAATGTGGCTCAAGATTAAAACAGATGGATTTGTTAAATCCCAAAATATTTTTGCTGAATTTCCACCTACAGTGTAGGTTAAAAGGCTAAGTTGAATACACTAGATACTGCTGTAGGCCCACATATGCAATATAAACACAACTTAATTCAAACTTTTATACCACAGCAAATCACAAGGAAGACAAAAAGTGAGTGATCTTCATTACACCTGCAAAGACAATAATTGTTTTAAGTAGATATTTAGAGCATTTTTTCTGAAGCTGAAATATTAAACGGACCCAGCCATATCTACATTATACAAATATTTGACTCATATTCTGGAATTCTGTTTGATGACCATAATATGAAATGTCAGATGAAATTTGTAGGGAAATTTATTTCACACAATACATATTTATTTAATCCTTGATTTAATCGTTAATTCATACCTGCAAATACTTAAAACCAAACAGACCATCAATGCAACCAGTACCAGTATTTCCAAGACCCCAATTCTATATTTCAAACTCCAAAATCACATTATATCTCATTCATTTACTTGCATATTAGGGTAATATTCATATTTTTACTTTACCACAAAAATAGTCCCAGTTCCAGGCAGCAGGCAAAGCAACAGTGTGATAATTATAGAACAAAAATTACTTTCCCTTTGCTTAAGCTTAAAAAAAAAATAGAACTAACTCCCAAAAAAAGTTTTTGAATGACTAGTTTCTTATGATAATGCTCTCAGGTTGATGCTTCACCTAAGGTAATCAAGGCATTACTCTTTATAACAAGCCACTGTTGCCTCATGGTACAGGAATTTTTTTTAGGTAGATATATTTTAACCTTACCTACATGATTTATTATAAGAGTTAGAAAAACTGTTTATACCAAAGTATTATATTATCTTTAAACAAATAAACCAGACCAATTTATATTTTTTTTTGTACAGAACGCCCTGTATATTTCCGGCCGTTATAGCAGGCATTCTCTTCCAGATTGCAAAAATATATAGTTTGTTGATATTTGGCTCAGCCGTTTTTGAGATATAAGTTTAGAATATAATTCATTCAAAATTGAGATATGCTGGTTTGTTAGACTCAAGTCTTGACAGGTATGGACGCATCGTTTTAATATGTGAGTTTAATCATTGCTTAAAAATATATACAATGGTTTAACAAACAGATTTGGTTTTTAAGGCAATCTCAATTTATTATATTTTAAACTGAAATATCTCTCAATCTCGAAAATATCAACAAGGTCTGTGATTAGCAGGGAATATACAGATCTATTTAAAAAAATAATGTTGATCATATTTATTTGTTTTGCGATTTTTGTTTGTTTATTTTGATAGATCCAAAAGACATAGAAAGAGAAAATACTTCAACTTTGGTGTATAGACACTTTTTCTCTAACTGAACTCCTATAAACCCTATATATAAATGAAAATCCTGTATAATAGAGGTACAGGGTACAGCGCACGGCTAGCTATAATATCTACATGTCTAAAATATTTTAGCACAAACAATATATGTATTGTTTGTGATTTTAGTTTTCAATAGAAGTTGTATTTTGTAGACAAGAAATAAAGATTAACGCACTTACTTATCTCCAGCATAAAGATGCTGTACATAGTTATGTTCAAGGCTTCTATGCTAGCCAGGAATGGCCACATCAAATGGACTACTTTTCCACCTAGTCAATTTCCATCCAGCTTTCGCGTGCTATGCAATTTTATTTTCTTGTTTTTTTTTTTATTTTTCTTTGGGTTAATCTCCCATTACTTGCATATTATCTCTATAATAAATTTTATTTATACTTAGTGGTTGCAGCGCAGATGTTTTAATTAGACTTAATGCACAATATTCTGTTTATTTATTCCTTATACTTATTGCTATTATTATTGTTTAATTTGTAAAACTTATTTGTAATATTCAAAATGGCTAGTATAACCTGAATAATAAATAATTTTTTTTAAATTTCAGTTACGAATGCTACAAGTAGAGCTTTCAGTAGAAGATTTAATCAAGGAAAGGTCCATGAAGGTTTTTAGCGAGAGATGTAGGACATTTTTCAAACCGGCCTTATGATATTTAAATTTTTTTTCTAGCAGTTATAGTAGTAAAGTATGTACAAGGCATCCCTAAATCATTTTACACTGATTTTATAGTGGTTATAAATACAATATTGTTAAAATAATAAAGGTTGTTTGGATGTTTATGCTAATTTAATTTCCCTACAGCTTAGACTGAGAACTAATATACTAATACAAATGGAAAGTTATATAGGGTGTTTCGGAATTGAATGCTAATCCTTAAGGGTGATAATCTTTGAGTTATTTTAAGGAAAAATTGTCATATGAACATAGGTCCGCAACCACCTTATTTTTGAGATACAGGGTGTTGAAAAAAAAATCGATTTTATCCCAATATTTCTCAAACCGCTCTAGATATTTCTTTACATTTTGCTAGGTATTAAGTACGTATAAAAATACATCTTTTAAGCAAAAGATTTTTCTCAACTCCAATCAGTGGCGCCCCCTCTAACATGCCCTCTTATATTTTTAAACGAACAAATGAAATGCCACTGCTTTCATTCAAAATAAAACTCTATTTTCGCAAACTCTTATTATTTCTTAATAAGAATGTCCTCTTGACTTTTTCTGTCCGCCGAACCGTTTTCGATTAAAAAAATAAAATGCATTTATTTCCACGGTCCTAATTCCCAAATTTTGAATAATGTACATCAAAGAAAATATAACAAGGACGAACTTGAATTTTGAACGAAAAATAAAATTCAATTAAATTAACTGCTGAAAATGTCCACCACCTCCAAATATATGCATGCTTCCGCCCTTCTCTTCATCGTCTCTTCGAAAAATTTCGCTGTTAGAATATTTTTCTTTGATTGTCATATTATTCAAAATTTAGGAATTAGGACCGTGCAGATAAATGCATTTTATTTTTTTAATCGAAAACTGTTCGTGTAGGCAGAAAAAAGTCAAGAGGACATTCTTATTAAGAAATAACAAGAGTTTGCGAATACAAGTTTTATTTTGAACATGATTAGAGAAGGCGCCACTGATTGGAGTTGAAAAAAATCTTTTGCTTAAAAATTTTTATTTTTATATGTACATACTTATTATTTAGAAAAATGTAAACAAATATCTACTTAGCAGGACTCAGATCTCAGAAAAAAACAAATTCTAAGACGAGATTCTATATAAAAAGTAAAGCACTTCGATCTTTTGCAGATATATATATAAAAAAAAATAGATTTTGAGAAAGAGTGTGGGTAGTTTTGAAATGAAGGAAGCCCAAAATGCTCTGTTCAATGCAGGTGTTTTCAGTAAGTAAATGTTATAAAATAGTGAAAGTCATGGTCACTCTTAAAACGAAAATGATATTTAATATAATTCGTTATGCTTTCAGGCTAACACACCACTGACATAATTTTGAAAACTACTAAGACAGTTCCCAATGAACAATTGGGTTAATGCTTCACTGTAATAGTCAGGAAACAAAGAAAACTCACATAGTATATTTTTCAACTTTTTTAATCCTTACAATCAAATTATAAAAAAACTTAACGCTTTCTGCGCAACTGCAATGAATTCCTCCTGAGCCATGCAGCCCTTCTGGAACCACCCTTAGTCTGCGAGTACCTGTGTC
The DNA here is from genome assembly GCA_016904865.1 of Pissodes strobi. Lineage (NCBI taxonomy): Eukaryota > Metazoa > Arthropoda > Insecta > Coleoptera > Curculionidae > Pissodes > Pissodes strobi. Next base: position 89,187 of record MU184449.1, on the reverse strand, counting down.
CTTTGCCCAATCCTCGGGAGGATCTGCCCGCAGAAGTCTTTCCTCTGAGTTCACGATGTTTGTGTACTGCATTTACAATCCAGTTGACCTTGGGGTCTCGTCTAATAGCCTACATGGGAAAATTGTTTTTGCATTAACATAAAACCAATGTTTTGCTGTGCGACAAGCTATAAGACTTCAAAAATATGCTTTAGCATTATTGATAAAAAGTGTATACATCCTTCGCGTTTCTTTAGCTTTAACAGTCTTAGAAGAATCACTAAAATTCTGTTAAAACAAGCTATTCCAAAAGAAAATTTGAAATAATTTAAGAGTTTAAAATCACATTAATCCCATAAAAATATTTTCCCTAGCCCACGGCAAGCTTAACAGTCAACAAAACACTGCATTATTTCTGTTTCTAACCCCCTTTTTTTAGAAGCTGGATGTTTTGTTAAAGCTGATGAAGTTATCGACAAGCTAATTTTGAATACCTGAATAATAATTGTACTTACGTTGTGTGAGGGGTCAATTAAAATAATTTCGAAATATTTGTATGAAGAGTCTTGAGCTACCCAGTAGGAATTGAGAACTCTGAGCCCACCGCATCTTCTTCCTACACGTTCCTAAATAGAAAGATTTATTACCTACATTGTCAATTTATTAAAATTTTAAAGAGGTAGATATTTTTAAATAATCAGCCGAACTAACGACGACTTACTTATTCCAGATTTGTTTTGAAAATCATATAGTTACCTATGCTATTTTAAAGCAAAACTATACACTTTTCTTAAAATGAATTGTAGCAAAGTTCTAGATAGTTTTTAACAAGAAAGATTAAAAACATGCTGGCCGATGCAATATTATCTTGCACTGCTGCAAAAGCATAACAATTATGAAATAAATTGAATACTGATCGGCAGTGCGGGAAATAATTAATAATCGATCTACAGATGCAATAATATATTTCATAAGGATTGCTTTTTTTTCATTTTAATGATTCACTTTATTGAAGTACCTACATTTTTTGAAAATAAATCTTAGTAAAACTAGGCCCAACTGCAAATTAAACAATTAGGTACTTCATTAGAATATTTTGTTAATACTGGTTTATTTTTTGTAAAAATGAACAAAGAAAATACAAGGTAATCAACATTAAGCTAGTTTTACAGACATGACAATAACTACCTTTTAAAGAGGTAAATAATAAAAACGATTTAAATTAGTCAGATTATTATATTTATCAAAACATTTCTTTTAAAATTGTTCAAGTGGTCTCTTCCAACATAGCTCTACTTACAATAAACACAAGAATTAATTATTGAATAAATAATAAAGTAAATGCATTTGATTTGAATATTCAAGGGTGTTATTGATAACATCCTCAGAGGTATATAGTCAATAATCTATTTCCTAAATAATTTAAGTCAAGCTTACTGTAAGGAGACTTAGGCAACAGTAATAAATACAATAATGACAATATTCAAGTTATATGAAAGATTAAAATTGAAAATAAAATTAGGTAGGTACATTATACAATATCAAAAGTACATGCAAAAAAATTCATCAATGTGATAAAATATCTGCCAGCTTATTCTTAAATGAGTTTTCATTGGAACAGTTATTTCTGTTAGAACATTTTTTACTGTTTTACATATTTATATAAGGAGGAACAAGAGCATTACTGTTTCTCATACCATGCCTATGAATGTTATGATAAGATTCTCCCTTTTCTTGAACGAGCAAGGTAATTCTATATATATTTAAATAATACCTGCATATTTTTGTAATATGAAAATACTGTTTCTCTCTAAACAGACTTCCCAAAATTCGATTCCATATTGCAGAAACGAAAATAAGCATAGTATACCGCAATTGCACATATGGAACTAAGATTTTTTTTAGATGGAGAATATGACTCCTTCAATCTGCGCTTTATAATGTAAACTCCCAGAAACTAAGCTACCTACTGGACTTGATTATGCCTGTTTCACTTGGAGCCATATGTTCCCTTTTTTGTTGGGTTGAAGTAGCATACTCTACATACTCTAGAACGTAGCATACTCTACAACGGTGAGAGTGTTTAAACATCTTTTGAGGGGGTTCTTGGTTGACCGAGTCTATTATGCACTCTCTGAATTTTACAGGGATGTAATTTAGCGATGTAATATTATGTAAAAAGGATTATGTCTGAAATGGATTGTATCAGTTTTTTTTCTCTTTTTTTTTGACTCTGTATGTCGGCTTTGTCTTTTCTGTTGACATGTTTATGTAATGATTAGTATAGGTTTTTATTTTGTCTGTTTTAGGTATTATTACTTTTAAGTAGGCTTTGTTTCTAACAATTATTTTGTTCACAACAATAAAGCATATTTTGACTTTTGCCTTTGACTCTATATTGAGAACTAATTTGCTTCTCACAAGCTATTCACATAATTTTTTTACCATGTCAGTAGGGGATATAATCGCGGCTGCCAGACCATCCTGCAAGGACCTATCCTGACCATGCTGACTCGTGGCCCGGCTTGTCTGTGAAGTAGCTTCTCTCTAGTCCTTCAATACCATCACCTTCTTTCGCGAATACACCCCTTACACGCACTCAGGTGCAAATACAGAGAAACACTAATCCGCTAACCCCTTTTTTTTTTTTTTAAAATTTTCAGAATGAGTGACAGTGAAACGGATAAAACGGAAAAAGAGCCAACCACCACAGGGAATCCTACCCCTAGCAGCCCTGAACCCGGGATGGAAATGAGTTCCATCCAGGAAGAGGAGCTGTTAAAGTCACCAGCCAGCACCTCTGAATCCGAGGCGTGTAGAAAGTCCTCGACCGGGCCGGAACCTAGTTTCGACCAGGCGGGACCGGATGCAGCTGAAGAGGAGAGGTTGCGACAGAAAGAAGCACGCAAGCAGGCCAGAAATCGTAATCGCACGAGAAGGAGAAAAGAACTGAGAGACCGCTTGAAGGAGGAAAGAAAGGCAAACCAGGCTGGACCGTCGGTTCAACCAGGCTCACCCACCGCCACCATCAATGCCTCTCCACGCTCTGAGGGCAATACCCAAGCCCGGCCCCGTGGGCAGCATCAGAGCTTCCAGCAGGTAAGGAGTAGAGGGCCAAAAGCACGCGACGCCAGGCGAGCGGCAGCGAAGCTGAAGCCCATTGTTCTGCCTACAGCTCCGGCTGCAGTCGGGGGTTCCTCCACCCAGGATGAATACCCAAAACATCCAGGGAAGAGCACTCCTGGCGACAGCACGTCGAGAAAAAGGCAGATCTCTAAAGATACCCCTCCAGAACGCCAACACAAGAAGCCAAAACAGGGCGGGTCTACTTCCCATAAGAACGGCCGGAAGGGAGTGTCGCCTCTTTTGAGGAAAGGCATCCAGTCAGGACGTTCAAGTGGAAGGCCAACCGACCCGCCCAGTTCTGGCTCCTACAGTTCGGCGGCCTCGAGGGCCAACCAGGTTGTTTTCAGGTCTAACAGACAAGGTGGGAAGGTGACCAAAGAAGAGGCGGACCGCTTGAGGATGCACCTCATTAACGAAATGAGGCGTACCAAGGCAGAGCTCCACTCCCGAAACTCCGGCCTTACTGAGGCGGGGTGGTTTTTGGTCACCACGGAGGATGAGGAATCCAGGGATTGGCTGCTCAACACCTGTCAGCCACTGACCGAGGGAGAAGTGTCCTTCACAGCCGTGAAATCGGCGGACGCCCCATGGCCGGTGGAGATTGTCTTCACCTTGAAGACACTAGAGCAGCCGAAAATAGAGTATGTCACCGAGATGCTATCCATCCAGAACACCACCTTGAGTGTTCCGGAGTGGCAGCATCTGAAGACCGAAGGACAACCAAGCAGTTGGCGCCTTCACTTCCTGGTGAGCAGGGAGGTCGTGGCTGGACTAGAGCTGGCCGGGTGGATTGTCTTCTTCGAATTGGTCGCTGTGCGAGTTTACAGGGTAACCATTCGGAGAGCACCCACCGGGCGGGGCACTTCAGCCGAGACTTCCAAACCATCAGGAAGCAGGCAATAGCCAAGTAAGGTGGCTACCCCTATCCATGGTGTCCCCCATGGCGCAATTAAGGGTAAGTCAAATAAATCTCCAGCATAGCCGAGATGCTAGTGCTGAATTGGCAAGCATCATGGCTGGACAATCTGGAGAGATTGTACTAATACAAGAACCTTACTTTTTTAGGGAAAACATAAGGGGACTTGGGACCCCCGGCTTTACCATCTTGGCCGGGTGTGAAGGAGTAGAGAGGCCGAGGACATGTATCGTGATGTCCAGGGAGCTGCAGGGAACTCTGTTACCACAACTAAGCTCCAGGGACATTACGGTGATCCTGCTGGAATACATGGTGAGTGGCACAAAACATAAGTTATTAATTAGTAGTTTATATCTTCCGTATGATAACGCGCAACTTCCCCCAACGGAAGAATTAATAAGGTTAATAGAATACAGTAAAGACAAAGGTTTTCCACTAATCGTGGGGTGTGATGCAAACGCGCATAATATCGTTTGGGGGAGCACTAACACTAACGCGAGAGGTACGGCTCTATTAGAGTATTTCGTATCGGAAAACCTTGAAGTAGCTAACGTAAATGCGGAACCAACTTTTGTGAATCGGCTTCGTCAGGAGGTTATCGATATTACAGTGGTAACTCGAGCATTTGCGGAAAAGGTAGCCAATTGGAGGGTAAGTAGGGACATAACTATGTCCGATCATAGAATGATCCGATTCGAAATTAAATCGGATAAGATGGAGAAGCCACTGAAAAGAATTCCGAGGGCAACAGACTGGAACAAATTTAGGGAAAGTCTGGTAATGTCCATGGGAACTTTAGGGCAGGCTATTTCATCAAAACAAGAACTAGAAATTGAGGTGGTAAAGCTAAACAGTGTAATCGTCGACTCCTATGAACAAGCGTGCCCACTTAAGAAAGCGAGCGCCAAGAGGCTGCCTTGGTGGAGTGATACTCTGGACCGTCTTAAAAAAGACGTGAGAAGATCACACCGCCACGCTTTCAGGGAAGGGCGGCAGGAGCTCTGGGACGTGTATCTGGAAGCCAGAAGGAAATTTAAAATCGAGGTCCGACGCAGCAAAAGAGACAGCTGGAGGAAATTCTGTGGAGAGATGGAGTCTCTCTCGGACTCAGCGCGTCTGCTTAAGCTGCTGGGCTCGGAAAGACAAAAAGAGATTGGCTCTCTGAAAACAGGCGAACAATGGACGGCGAACAGAGAGGAAGCGATAGAGCTTCTTCTAAAAACCCACTTCCCCGGAGAGGTACAGACTACCAACTGGGACGAGGAACCAGAGCCAGAGATGGACTGGAACCTTGCCCGCAGTGTGGTGACTGAGGAATCCATAACTTGGGCAGTGGGGGAGTTCAGTCCATATAAGGCAGGAGGGCCGGATGGAATTATACCCATGATGCTGCAGGCGGGCCTTGACACGTTACTCCCTTACTTAAAGAGAGTATTCGAGGCCAGCGTAGCACTAGGGTACGTTCCACAAGCTTGGAGAGCAGCGGATGTCGTCTTCATCCCCAAGGCAGGGAAGAGAGACTATTCCCATCCCAAGTCCTTTAGGCCTATAAGTCTAACTTCATTTTTAATGAAGACAATGGAAAAAATGATTGACAGGTTCATCATGGAAGAGATCTTAACTGATTCTCCGCTACATGATAATCAGCACGCCTACAGAAGGGGGAAGTCGACTGAAACGGCTCTCCATTCTGTAGTTAGAAGGGCTGAAAAGGCAATAGAAAACAAAGAAATGGCGCTAGCGCTCTTCTTTGACGTAGAAGGAGCTTTTGATAAGGCTAAAACGAAAACTATCTGTCAAGCCCTCCAGGCCAGGAGAACACCAGTTCATTTGGTCAAGTGGGTAAAAACGGCACTGGAAGACCGAAAGATCAGCGCCACGCTGGGAGAAGTTCGCGTCGAGGCCGGGGTAAGAGGGGGTTGCCCACAAGGCAGCTGCCTCTCGCCACATTTGTGGTGCCTGGTGATGGACAGCCTCCTGAGAAGGTTAAATCTTGAGGGATTCTACGCACAGGCATATGCTGACGACGGGCTAGTAATGATCACGGGCAAGTTCGTGAGAACGGTCTGCGAGCGTATGCAGGTGGCGTGTCGGATAGTTCAAGGTTGGTGTGAGGAGAATGGTCTCTCAGTAAACCCAGGGAAGACCGAACTCATTCTCTTCACAAGGAAACGAAATCTAACAGGTTTTATACATCCCATACTCTACCAGACGAGACTGAGCCTAAGTCAACAAGTCAAATATTTGGGAGTTATTTTAGACAGTAAATTGACGTGGAAGGCACACGTTGAACAGGTGGTGAATAAGACAACCGCGATTATGTGGCAACTAAGGAGAACGGTAGGTAGGAAGTGGGGTTTAAAACCTTACATCCTCCAGTGGCTGTACACTGCTGTGATAAGACCGAGGATTTCCTACGGATCCGTGGTCTGGTGGCCAGCGGTGACCAGAGCCACTAATGCCCAGAAACTGGCCAGACTGCAAAGGCTGGCTTGTTTGGGTATTACCGGAGCATTGAGAACAACTCCCGGAGCAGCACTGAACATCATCCTGGGGCTGCCGGACCTCCCGATCTGGATTGAGAGAGAGGCAATGGCGGCTCACAAAAGGATGATCGACAGTGGCCTATGGCGAACGGACTACACAGGGAAAGGCCATACGACTATTGCCGCCAAAATGAGTAGGGATCTACCCATCATTGCGACCAAAGGCAATATTCCAGATGGCAGATTAAGACTGAGAAGGAATTTCCAAGTGGAATTTCCATCAAGGGAAGAGTGGCTGTCAGGCCAGGTACGTACGCCGAGCGGCGCACACGCATGGTACACTGACGGCTCATGGATGGCTAATACACAGTCATCCGGAGCCGGTGTATACCTAGACAACACTAAATCAGGAGAAAGCACTTCGCTGGGGAGATATGCCACTGTTTTCCAGGCGGAGGTGTTTGCTATTTTGGAAGTAGCAACCAAGGCGGAAGTAACAGAAGGGGTAGAGAGTATATATATTTACTCGGACAGTCAAGCCGCTCTCAGGGCGATCCAAAAACCCAGGGCAAGCTGTAAGCTAGTTCAGGAATGTAGAGACGCCCTAGACTGATTGGCTGTGCACAAGGAAGTAAGACTCAGATGGGTTCCAGGGCACAGTGGCATCGAGGGCAACGAACGGGCCGATGAATTGGCAAGACAAGGCTCAACGAGCCACCTCGTCGGTCCAGAACCTGGTTTGGGCTTAAGTAAAAGGCAAATCTCTCAGGAACTAAATAACTGGGCCTGGAGCAAGACAAAACACAATTGGAGAGGAAAAGAAGGATGCAGACAAGCCAAGGAAATGATTCCAAATCCTGACGGATCCAAAGCAAGGCGACTGCTAAAAAAGAGCCGAGAGGACATCAGGAACTTGGTAGGTATTCTGACTGGGCATGGAAGCCTAAACAGACATCTGCACCTTATCGGCGTGAGGGACAGCCCACTCTGCCTGAACTGCGGGACAGGGGAGGAGTCCTCATACCACTATATAGGAATTTGTGATAGGTGGAGTCGCCTAAGGAGGAAGATACTGGGAGCACCAACACTTGCTCGGGAAGATCTAAAGGATCTGGACTGGGAGGACGTCCTCACCTTTATCAAGGTGACGGGCCGTTTCAGTGCGGGCCGGGTGTTGGAAGTAGCCAGGTAGGGGAGGGCGGATCGGGGATGGTGAAAAGGGACTTATAGGCCTACTTACCGGGCTTCGGCCCCCCCACCCTTACTACTACTACTACTACCATGTCAGTAGTATTCTGTTTTAGAATTTTTAAATCTTAATTATGTATTAATGCACTGGTGTCGTTTGCAAATAAAGTATTTAATCTAAAAAAGAAGATAGTTGATGTCGATGTCATAATAAAAACAAAATTGGACCAAATCATCTACTATATCCAGTCCTGGCGACTTCATATTTAACAGTATATTGCCTGTATAAATGCGGCACCACAAAATGATATCTTAATAACAAGAAATCTTTTATGAAATTTAACAACCAAGCAAACAACTCACGACTACTCTACAAAAAATTTTGATGAAACTAAGTACTTACTTCAGCAATGGCTTGAAGATTACGAACAGGTTTCAATTCATTAACCCCATGACTCTTAGGCTTACCAAAGGTAGCACCTTTGGGGACTGGACGCTTTCGACCACCACGCCGAACTCTAATACGGAAGATTACAAAACCTAAAAAAGCATATCATTGTAAAAATTCTAATGTGAAAGATTACAAAATATAAGAAAAAGTCTTATATATGCTCTTTTTTGTAACAATATACCTACAAGTTAATTTTAAAACGAATGTAGCAGAGTTCTAGATAGTTTTTAACAGGAAAGGTCAAAAACATGCTGGCCAATGCAAAATTATTTTGCACTGCTGCAAAAGTTAACAATTATGACAAATTGAAAACTGATCGGCAGTGCTTTAGACGCAATAATGTTTTCTTTTTTAATAAACCTTTTTTACACTCATAGTCTTGTTTACTAAATTGTGTAAGTACTTAACTACATTTTTAGATGATAATGCATTTGATATTTAGAAATTGTTTCAGATTGTATGTAATATTAAGTTAAACAGAAGTGAGTACTTAAAACTAGATTTATAGATTGACATATCCTAAGCATAGCATAACACAAGCAGATTACAATAAACAGCGGATTTGTAAATGGGTTTATGTTGCATGTGAGATATAAAGTAAAAATTATCAGCTATTTCTTTGTTCTTATAACCTTGCAAATATCAATATTACGCTTTAACTCTTCGGGTAGTGTATTATAGGGTCTCATATATTAATGTATACAACCCATTTTGAAAAATAAAAGCCAAAACAGTAAATTTAAGTGAATATCACATATGTCATTCTCTTACTTGTTCCCTGTTAAGTAAAAAGGTAAACATTTAATTACAATTCAGTGTTGATTTGATTTTCATTGGTTGAACATAATCACATAAAATAAGAAATTAAAAGTGGGTGAACATCTTATACTAAACTTATGTTATGTCGATCTATTATAAACTGCCTGAATTAAAGGCTTGCACACAATCATATGAAACCAATGTCAATAAAGCAAGCCCCAAATGAAGCAAACTGCAAATCAAAACAATTAGTTCATTTGTTAGCTCTGGTTTGTTGTCTCTAAAAAATAAGCAAAGTAAACAAGAGCTAACCAAACTTTTAACATGGAAAAGAGCTACTTGTTTGCAATAATTTTGGATCTAGTATCACAGGCATTGGAAATAATTATTTTTAAAGAAATAAACAATAAAAACTACTTGAATCCAGATTTTAATATAAAAGTAATATTCTCAATACTGAAATTTACCTTGCTTAGCTCTGTATCCTAATCTTCTTGCTTTATCAGGGCGACTTGGTCTAGGAGCCCTATGCAGTTTGGTAAGTTGGCGATATTGCCATACACGGATTCTCAATAAAAACCTGAGAACGTCACTTTGTTTCTTCCTGTAGAGCTCTTGGATGTATTTGTAAGCCCCCATGGTGGAAACCTGGAAAAGAAAACACCGAAAATATAATGATTTCTGTTATAACCTTATATCGCTTTGTACTAGCTTTTACTTTTTCTGCAGAATCACACAAAAAATATGAACAGAGTATCACAGCGTGGGGTATATAGATGCTTTCTAATCACAAATCAATACATTTTCTTTGGTGATGAATTGAATTTTTCCTGAAAATATTAAAAACATTTCAAAACATACCTACAAATCTTCACAAAACTGTGGAAAGAATTTTGACAGACTTTGACAGATGTCAATATGCGATCGAGGTGATCGGACCTCTGTCGACTAGATGATGAACTAACCATAAAGGTGGTTTTTAAAATCCGAATCCGACATTTGAGAGATCCAATCCTGAGACCAGTCTTATCCAGGAGCCGTTGTCCGTACCGCATCAGAGGGCTTCGGAGCTGCGCGCGCATTATATTGTTGACAAACACCATATCTTTAGGGTCTAGTGAATTGCTCTCAACTGGTCCATAGCTCAGTGGTTGGATGCTGAGTGTGCAATGCGGTGACCTGAGTTCAATTCCAGTGCAAGACATGTTTTTTTAATTTTTAATACTATGAGTAAAACGTTTTTCTTCATGCCTTAGCTTGTTTGAATTATTTCATATTCCCTTCCTTCTGTCATTGATCACAATTTGAGGTAACTATGTGTTATTTTAGGGGGGGCTATTAAATGTCAAACATGCTTTATTGCCACCCGGTATTTCATCTCGAGTTGCATCTAGGTTGTCTATGAAGGTAATCAGCTTACTATCGCTAATGAAAAATCTATTCAATAAGTTTTAGAGCAAAACGTCAAAAGCGGCAATTTTAGAGTTGTGACTAATTTTAAAAAAACTTTCTTAAAGTAAAATAGGTTTTTGAATAATAATTTAAATGGTGAGTTCTTATAAAAAATATTCAAAGATCATAGAAAGGTAGCTAAGTAAGTTGGATGAGGTTCACTACCAGTTAAATCCGCAAACGTATGTAAGTATATTATATTACAAGCTTCATAATTCAAAGATCAGTGCTGAACTTATAGTATTTTTAATGGTAACAGATTACTTACTATATGGGTGCACGCTAAATTTTGCGCTTTTTGTATTTTCAACTGTGAAACTCGATAAAAATGCGCATTTTAAATTGTTTTTTGATAGCGCAAACCTATATTAACCAATATTTATATAATACAGAGTGTTCTAAATTAGCGACCATTTATTAAATAATACCCCTGGCCTAATTGTTTACTATATGGGCGCACGCTAAATTTTGCGATTCTTGTACTTACCTTAAATTGTCAAATTCGATAAAAATGCACATTTTAAATCGCTTTTTGATGACGGACACCCATATTAACTAATATTTTTATTATACAGGGAGTTCTAAATCTAAAAGTAACCAATAATGGCTTTAAATAACCAAGTTAAAAAGAAAACCAACTAAAGTTAAGCAATTAACTAAAACTAACCATACACTATTTGAAGCTAACTAATATTAGGCAAATCGAAAAAAGTAACTAATTCTAAACTAACCCAAACTAACCGAAATGTTACCGCAATATCTTTAACGCCACATCTTACTGTCTTAAACGAACCGAAACCAACACAAACGAACGCTAATTAAAATGATTCGCACAAGCTTGCGCAAAATAACACAAATCAACACTAACCCAAACTATCCAAAACCAATCTCAGTCTAACCAACACTAGCCAAGATTAGCCCAAACCAACCAAAACTATTTGAAGCTAACTAATATTAGGCAAATCGAAAAAGTAACTAATTCTAAACTAACCCAAACTAACCGAAATGATTCCGCAATATCTTTAACGCCACATCTTACTGGCTTAAATGAACCGAAACCAACCCAAACTAACACTAATTAAAATGCTTCGCCCAAGCTTGCGCAAAATAACACAAATCAACACTAACCCAAACCAAAGTACTATAATATTCTTTGCCCAAACTAACCAAAACCAACTCAGTCTAACCAACACTAGCCAAAATTAGCCCAAACCAAACAAAACTAACCCAGACTAACCAAAACTAACCCAGACGAACCAAAACTAACCCAGACTAATCAAAACTAACCCAGACTAACCAAAACTAACCCTGCGACTAAGCAAAACAAACCAGAGGTAAGAGACAAGCGCGCTAAATTTTGCGACCACAACTATTCCAAATTAACCAACAATAACCCAAACTAACCAAAACCAACTAAAACCAACCCAGTCTAACCGAAACAAACCCAGACTAACCAAAACTAACACCAATTAACCAGAGTAAAGAGACAAGCGCGCTTGTCTTCACACCGGGTTTCCGCTATTAAAAAAGGATTTAAAATGCATTTTTATCGAGTTTGACAGTTTAAAGTACAAAAATCGCAAAATTTAGCGTATAATAAACAATTAGGCTCGCGGTAATTATTTAATAAACGGTCGTCGATTTAGAACCCCCTCTATATTACAAATATTGGTTAATATGGGTGTCCACCAGCAAAAAAACGTTTTAAAATGGACATTTTTATCGAGTTTGACAGTTTAAAGTACAAAAATCGCAAAATTTAGCGTGCGCCCATATAGTAAAAAAATGGGCGAGTCTGCTAGTACTCGAGACACTGATGTGTAAACATATATCCTATAACGACATCCGCTGTAAAAAAATGAGAGCGGCACGTTGCGGTCACCCACGCCCGACGTTTCTTAACTTCAGTGATCGGACGAGAACTGGTATTTTCAACGTGCAATGGCCGTTGCATGCACGTTTTAGCTTGTTCATAGAATAAAAATTAGATTGAATAACAAAGCTTCAAATAATAAAAAATCAACGCGAACGAAGCCGCGGTTATAGCTAAAAGTGTCCTATGTTCTTTACTATACTCTTTAAAATATCTGTACATTTAATGATGATCGGAACAGTTTATGCGCGAAAGCGTAAGAAACAAACAAACAGACACATTCGCATCTATAATATTAGTTAGGATTCTTTAATAATACTTACTGGCAGCTTCGGAGTGGATTAATTCACTGCACAAATTCGACTCGAAAATCTAATGCCATGCCCCTGGAATAACATCAACATAGCTTATTTACCTAGTCATCTTGGGCAGACATTCTTTGATTTGGGAAAGTCAATAACCAAATTTTGCAAATTTTAGACGAAGGCTATGACTCAAAATTGTTTTAAACGTCTGGGCATCTGAATAATACTTTTGACAGTACGTTTAATTTAAAATAATAAAATGCTCTTTTATCGTCTAAAATCCGCCTTAAAACTATTTTAAATGGCAAAATTGTACACAAAATCCGAAAATAAGGACTCATTTAGGACGATAGCCGTGCCTTCGGACGAATTTGCCGTGAATTTTGAAGCGAAAATTCATTTTAAACTCAACCATCCAAAAAAAATAAGCTGTGCTATATATGGATCCAAATACACTGCGAATACAATAATTAATAAATAATACTTTTGATGGTTCGTTTAATTTAAATATGGTTTTGTATCGTCTAAAATCCGTTTAAAACGATTTTAAATGGCAAAATTGTATATAATACCGCCTTAGCGGCTAGAATCGGTTTACACATTTGCACCCCCGCACTTCCGCCCCGCCACACATTTCCGTCCCATTTGCCTAGATTTACCCTCATACCGCCGCATAAGATGTTTACAGATCAACAATTACCTTTTTAGTACCCACCTTGAAGGGTCAGCGAAGCTCACACGTAAAGCCGCAGCAGCTAACCTAATTCTATTTGTGTGCTGAAGAAGCGGCTTACATAATTCACTAAAACGACTGGCACTTCCAAGTAGATATATATTTTTATACCAGCTGGTCCCCGTACTAGCCGATAATGACAGCTTGCATTCTTGCAAAATACATTCCCAACTTCTCGGAAGGCATCGGGTGTTTTCATTAGATTGCGTTCCTATTTTACCTATGTCTTTACGATGCAATGAATTGCTTACAATTGCTCTGGTGGTTTAGTAGTTAAGATGCTAGACCTCTGGTTAGGCGGCCTGGATCGATGCCCGATGGTTTTTTTATTTTCTTGAGGTTATATTTGTAAAAAGTTATTTTCTTGATTTTAGGCATGCCTTGTGTAAGTTTTGGTTGGTTTTCGTTCGTTGCGCTCCTGTAGCGAGCGAAGCGAGCGGAGGGCTATGCGTGAAGGGTAATATTAGACATTTTAATTCAAACGTTACAAATGTCAACATTAAACAAGACCCGTCAAGCGGTAACTGTGACGGTAATGTGTATTTGCAGGCTGCCTATAACCGTTAGTGGTCCCCGCGATTTCGTTCGCCGCTAGGAATTAAGATTACCACCTTACGTCACCCGTTCAAATATACAAAAGATTAAAGTGACCATAATTCTAAGACCTCAATGCAGGACATTACATAATAATTGTGAAAATAAGTGCCAACATTTTTTTGGTGGTATGTTTTAGCACCTTCGCCATTTTATTGAAAAAGGCATATCGGGTACCTGACAGACGAATTTTACTAGCGTCTAGTGAGGTCCTAGTCATGGATAGTCCTGACCAATCAAAAGCAAGACGCTAGCGTATATCGGAATTATCCATGTTTTTACGATCTATCGAAACTCCTACAACGCCTCGCGGTGATGTAATAGGCAGAGTGCTTGGCATTTAAAGATCATTTACAGGCGTAGCCGACTATATCAAAATCGGCCTCTCCTATTGGTTGATCCATCTCGTATTACAATATGTCTTCGTGATGCAATCAATTTGTCGCAAGAGCTCTCGTGGTTGATTAAGCCCCCGTGGCGAGCGGAGGGCCTTGCTTGAACGCAGAACGCTAGAGTCTTGCTTTTGATTGGTTAGGACTATCCGTGACTTGGACCGCGCTAGCATCTAGTCGAATTTTGTACTGGCAAGGTTGGATTTCTATCGTACGTTTGCAACATCAGGTGAATCAGAGCATCCTGAAACCTAGAAGTTTTTGAGAGTGAGTTCAGCATATTGTCAGAAAATGATATAACAATTTAATTAAAAAATCAATCATTCAAACAGATAGTTTCTAAATTCTAATACATCAACGTTTACAAAAAAACATTTAACATTTAACTTAAAATAACAAATAAAACTTTTAATATTATGGTTTTAGGAATATTATAAAAATTTGCATTTCTCACTATTGGCGCGAAACAAGCAGAATTGGTGCTTATTAAAAAGAAACGAATGACCTTTGCGACGTCGCATACCGAAACACCAGACTCAGATCAACCATTACCTCCTATAATTAGACCAACTTGGCCAATACCGACTATAGCCGTATTCGATTCACTAATTTGGATCGATTCAGATCGATCTAACGGAACTTTATTGAACTGATTCGTGTTCGATTCTAAAGATATCACTTCGCCCCCATAACCTAAAAAGTGATCCAGGTCACCTGTAATTGAACCGAAAATGGACCGGGATCACTTAGATCGGTTCAGTAGTTCAGGTAAAAGATGGCATTTAAATTTCAATTGTCAAACGGATTTTTTTTTATTTGCTTTCGTAATTTCATTTGACCTTGGCTCACTGAACTGAAATATCAGTTCAGTTTCAGTTCATTTTGAACTGATCTTCAGTCTCAATCGAATACACTCGCGGATGCTGTGATGCACCTGCGCGTCATGTCTTCGCGATGCAACCAATAGTTTGTATGTGCCCTGGTGGTCTAAGGGTTGCATGATTAGCCAGATTAGCCTTCACTTCGGCGACTCGAGTTCAAACCCGTCAGTGTTTAAAATTTTTTTTTTAAGGTTATATTTCTAAACTGTTTTTTTTTCTTGTTTTTGGGTATGTCTTGGGTTAGCACCTGGTTAGTTTCCTTTTCTTGAGCCCCCGTAGCGAGCGGAGGGCCATTCGAAAAGTGAAATATGCGAAGGAATGAAATGATACTGTCGGAATATCGTCGAGTATCGAATACGGCTTATGACACACTATCAGGAATGGGAAAAAATAGTAATGGGGTGATATTTGTGATTCTCATTTTTTTTGCATTAATATAGTATAGTATAAACAATTAGCACCTTGAAAAAATGATGAAAACATGGAAGAAGAACCAATTACATACACATATTATATTTGCAAATCTGGTGCCTGAACCATCAGTTAGCCTGAACATAATTGAGTGTGCTTATGTCGCATGTGTGTTGTGGTATCTCGGTTACGCAAGATAAATGAAAATCAAGTTAGATGATCAATAGATGTTTTGTTAAAATGTGTTCAAGATGCGGCCCACACAAGACGTTGCCTGGACCATATCACCGAACTTCAGAGTTGTTTTGCATTTCATTTTCACTTCACGCATGGCCCTCCGCTGGCTCCTGGGAGCAACCAAACAAAACTAACCTAAGGCATGCCCAAAATCAAGGAAAAACACATTTTACAAACATAACTTAAAAAGAAGCACGTCTTGCCCCTGGATGAACCCGGGGCGCTGCAACAGAAACACAACATCCAAACACTGAGCTACGAGATCACTTGAAAACCATAGAGGTATGGTGTTTGTCAACAATGTAATGCGCGTAACTCTGAAGGCCTGTCACTGGGGTCTCGGAAGCGTGTACTGCGGCCCACAGGCAAAACAATATTGAAGTTGTGGAGTTGAAATAAATTAGAGAAGCCTCTAGCTAGGGTACCTCACCTACTAACTTTTCGATGCGAAAGCTGCGGACATGTGTAATAGCTGAATGTATAGGAATTGTCCATGTCTTTACGGTCTAGCGAAATGCTTTCAACGCCTCGGTGATGTAGTAGTAAGAAGTTCTGCTTGTCATTTGTATGCAGCGGGTTCGATTCCCGTCGGTCGCAACGCATGTTTTGTTTACTTTTTTGAAGTGAAATTTTTTAGCGAGGGTAAGTCCGAAAAAATGAAAATCAAAGTGAAACATTTTAATGAAGCATGTTCCAGTGCAGTTGAGGGCTGAAAATTTTAGGATATATTGCCGGCGTAAAATGGGGATCCTTGACGAAAACTGGACACCTGTATGCCTACCCGTTCGGCCAGGAGACGGGGGAGAAGGAAAAACTATAATAATTAATTTCGGGAGCGATCATCAGTGAGAGTGTATAATTATAATCATACGCCCCCATTCCCTGGCTACCCAAAAAATTTTCGAAGAAATGTGATAAAATTGAAAAATCGTAAAAAATTCTTGGGAAAGTTAATAAAAGTATTATAAAATGAAATAAGGAAAAAAAAATAAAAACACAGTTAAAGAAACGTGGTTTTCGGCGAAAAAAGGCGAATGAGATGAGCTACGAGGTCGACGATGGCAAAAAAGGAGAGATAAAAAATGCTTATTGAAAAACAAACAAAGAAAAATTTAAAAAGGTATCGAAACCGGGGACAAAAGTTGAGGAAAAAAGGCTTAAAAAAATTGAAACTCAATTCCTAATATCTCTTTCAGAAGTTCCACTTCAGTTGGGTGCTTATAAAGGTGAGGCATATATTTTTTTAAGGTTATGTTTGTTT
>MU184449.1:61762-72133 GCA_016904865.1 Pissodes strobi | reverse complement strand
GCTATGGTCTAAGAAGACTAACAACCAGTTACGGTAGCATCCAAAGAACCCTGAAACGGTAAAAAATGATTTCGTTTCGAATTCTTCCAGTTCAGCAACTGAAGACAGCACAACAAGAACTATGTTTTCGATTCGTCTTCAGTTCAATAAGAAGAAATCAGGATGGAGATCCAGATTTAATAAAAAAAAAATGTGGCCGGATGAAAATACCTTCACTACTGCAGCAATGTATACCCGACATAATATGTATTTTTGAGCTCATTAAAACCCGAGAAGGTAGGAAGCTATAAAATATCAGGAATGAGCATCAGTTCATATCTGGTGTGGTATTATTAACAATAAAATAGGTGGGTCTATTTTTTTCAATGATAATTTAAATGGACAAAGTTACCAGCAGCCACTTTAAAATGAAATTGATAACCTTCTGGCTAAACTACTAGCGGCAGAACATGAAATTATTAAATGGCAGTAGCATGGAGATGCTTCATGAAGTTCGTGAAGTTGCCGACTTCTTGGAACGCAATAGAACCATCAGATGTTTTAATGGTGAGTTTAGAAAACTGTAGTATATCTTCAGAGAAACAGAGACGTTAATGAATTATGAAAGAAAATTATCCATGATATTATCTGGACAACCCAGGGAGAATTATATTATTGGGGCAAGTCTTGACAAATTAAAAAAGGGCTTCTGGGTTTGATTTTCAAATAATGGCGGCTACATTAAGCATGAAATCTGTTAGAATTGTTTTGTTAATAATGTTAATATTCAATTTGTTTCACTCACAAGTTGTAATAAAGCTGGAATTATAGATTTACAAAACATAAGCATAGTATAGACATCGCATAGCATAAGCATATTACAATAATATTATAAATGGGCTTGGGTTATATTGCGCCTGAGCTGTAAAGCGAAAATAACCAGTTGTTTTTTGGTTTTTATAACGATACAAATTCCATAATTTTATCTTAAATTTGTCAAAGAAGTTGAATATCGCATATGTCATTCTATCATATCTGTTTGGCTGTCGAGTAAAAAAAGATAAATACAATTAAAAGTCCGTGTTTTCATTGGTCGAACATAGGCATATATAGCATAAGAAGTTAACTTTGTGAACTTCTTATGTCAAGCTTATGCTGGTTCTTATGTTACGTCGATCTATAAATCCAGATAAACTCTAGACGTCGACACCTTTTGTGTTTTGGCCTTTCACAAGTACTTATTGTTGTCTACTACTTAATTTAAATCGCAAATTTCTCATATGAAGTATATTAATTCTATTGTTGCTAAAAATGAATACAAATTTGTTTTTATTGAAACGTGTCGAAAAAATGAGACGCTTTCAAAAATTAACCAAATAAGGTATCCCATTAAGAAAATGTTAAATTTATGCCATTTTTGGTCCGTGGTTCACAACCATACTCATTAGGTCCATTAGCAAACATTGGCAAACATTAAATATCAGCCAATATTAGACTACTTTTACGCCAAACAAAATTAATAATAATGCTATTTATTTCTGAGGCGTTTAGATGCAAAACGGGGCATGTTCCAGCGATATTGTTTTGAGAAAATCGCAAACATCAACTGCAGAAAAATGTTTGGCTTGAATTATTGTTTATACGTATTTCGTTCAGGTCATTTTTAATTGTCAAAGATTTTTTTTTCAGTTTGTAAAATTCTTAGTGAGGATTTAAGAGAAAGGCAAAAAATATTTGGACAGGTCTGGTTTTGCAACCAAACTGCGCAACTTGTCGTATTTTGCATGTGATACCCTCACAGCCTAAGTCATACGATACCTACTACGATTATAAACAAGCAACGTTGATCAAAATAGTTATTTTTGTTACAAGTACCTAGGACGAATCATTGCTGTTTCGGAATAGCAGATGAGTCCTGAAAAACTTCATTTAGGTACGTGTGACAAACACTATTTTTTGTCATACGCTCCCAAAATTTAATTTCTATTTATACGCTTTTTGCAATTCTTCAGAACGCCTAAATTTGCAAATTTGCCATAATTTTTGAAATCATAATGTACGACAAAGTTAGCTTAGAATTTGTTATAGTGGCAACTATTTGACAATTTTGTCATGTCATTCGAAATTTGACATTTAAACATATTCAGGAATTTTGGAATAGTCCGTAAAGGTTGCCATGACGACTTTTAGGGACTAGGCCTAAAAAGAAGCATTTTACAGACTCAAATGAGTCCGTAAAATAGCTGTTTTTGGGAGTGTATGACAAAAATTATTTTGTAATAAGATGGAAGCAAATAATAGTCAGAAATAGATCAAAAAACATGTATTTTTAGTAAAAATAAACTATATGAGATAATTATATTGCTAATCCAACAAACACTGCACATCGTTGGCGCAAAATAACCATCACGTGTTTTACTATTATTTAGTTTACCATTGATCGAATTGAATGAAAAGATCTGGTACAAAAAATATCGAATGTTATAGTTAACTGCGATCATTTACCAGTGATTTACGAATTATAGTATCACGTTTTGCATCTCCACCTTCAACTTTCTAAATTTGGACATCTCGTATTTTGTATCTATACACCTCATTTAAAAAAGTATTATAAAATTTGACAATTTTTAAATGTTTGGAACATTCCCTTCCACAAAAAATTTGTAGTTTTAGAGGGACTAAACAGTTACCTATAAATAATTCAAGCTGTTCATAACGGATAAAAGCACACCATGATAGGGTCAAAATAAATAAGCTTTACGTTGCCCTTGATAAAGAAACATTTTAAGACTGCAACAAGATAACATTTGGGGCGTGCATACAAGATCTGAAATTATATTGTTCATGGTTCATGATACCATGTATGCTATCATTATGATGAAATTAAATGTATACACTGAATATTTTGAAATACAGCTGGTAAACAGTAAATATTCCCTCCATGCATTATTTAATAAAATTATTAAGTACACTTTGCACGAAAACAAAATTTTAAATGTATGCTTATTTACATACAAAGATAACCTATGAGGACTACGCACGCTCGTAGAATTGGGTGAAAATAAGGTCATATATCTACAATAATTTGTATAGTACCTAACCCAGACATGCCTAAAAGTTTATTTGAATACTTTTTCCAAATTTTGCTGCACAAATGGACTTAAAAGAGACACACCAACTAATAAAACATAATATTTTATTTCTATTTTAGCCAAGACATTTTTTTTTTCAATCGTACTACATGTAGGACATTAGGAAAATATACTACCAAAAAGTTTACATTATATGACACTTAACAAAGCATTGTACATGTAATCCGACATCATATTTCCTATCACACATCTTGTTGTTGCTTTTGATGACACTTTCCACATCTTGTTTGTTTAGATTGTAGTGTGTCATGATGGTCAAGTCGGTCATAACACAGAATATTGCGGGCAGGTCTTCCTCTCTGATAAGATTTTTTTTTATTTTGCAACAAGATTGTTTTAGCCATTGTTCTCCTAAAAGCCAGTTGATCCAGATTTCCACCGGATTTGTTGTGAATATACCAGCTGTTTTGAATTGCTATATCAACATTATCAACGCAATGGCTGATAAGTTTAAAATACCACTCACTCCATGAATTCCAACTCTATACAAACAAATGCCTTGGTCGGACCAATCCACTCCTCCCATATTCTTATTGTATAAATTGACAACATGTGGCTGTTCAACTCGAATATATATATAGTTTTTCTTTTTGCGACTAGCGTCTTACTGAATGCACAGGATTGACTCCACAGACATAAGAACAGAGTGTCACAATGTTGTTGTCATGTAATTTGATAAAAATTATGTTCGGGTCTTATCTTCCAGTAATTAAACCCACTCCTGCTAATTTTTTTCATTATTTTGGACTTTTCTAAAATGCTTTTAGGTATACGATTCTTTCGAATTGGTCCCGTGCCAAACATGTTTTTTTCGGTCAAACATTCTATTACAGCTGGAGAGGAAAAACAATATCAAAAACAGATGGAACGTTAAGTTTGGCTATGTTTCCTTTAGTCTGTCTGTATATTCAAGCACCACTGAAAATCCACTACCCAGAACTTTATATGTTGTACTTATAATGGTCGATGTTCCCTATATATATGGCTCAAACCAGTTGATAAATCCCAAACGAGTTGTGCCCACCCAAAGTTTGCAGCCGTATCTAATAGGCTTATCATGAATATATTGTTTATATCCACGTCTGCCAATGTATGGTACCATTGCTTCATCTATATTGTGATGTTCTGCAGCCGTCGAAAATTCCATATATTTTTCATTGAGATAATCAAATAAAGGCCGAACTTTTGCAAACTTATCAGACTTATCTATCTACGAAGCGTATATTTGCCACTATGAATTCAAATTTATCTCTGGAAATTGATTCAGAAACCAAATCGTTATAAACAATCGGATTTTTTTTTGCAAAACATCCTACGACGCACACAGGCGAATTTGATCAAAATGTTGGCCAATAATAATAAATTGTTTATTTGAAATTAAAATAATTTAAAGTGAAGGAATATGGAAATAAGTAACAAAAATTAAGTTTTTAAACATTTTCTACATCCACGCACCCCCCCCCCCCTCTATTGCCTATTGTCAAAAATTTCGAAGTAAACAGACAACAAAAAGAATAATAAACAAATCATTGAAATTTTAAATTTAGAGCATAATTCTTAATACAATACAAAACTATTTAAATATTTATACATTATTTATATACAGGGTGATTCACGCTAGATGGAATCCTAGAAGTATCTGCAGAACCACGTATTTAAGCTATTTGAGATTTGTTATGTGGCTATTGGACCTCCCCAATGCATATTTTAAAAATATTTTCAAAATCGCAGTGTTGCCAGATCTATCCGAAACCTATTGCAAATTTGTTATTTTAGATAGAATACCCTTTATATTATTTTGTTTTTAAATACTCCGCAAAATTCTTAATAATTTCAATTATCAGAAGATACACTTATCTTCAATGGTTTTTGAGATATAAACAATTGAAAATCGATATTTTCCAACGTTGAAGTGATGTAAAATCTAAACGGTTTTGATTTGGGCGAAACAGTAAACCATAAAAAAGTCAGATAAAAAAGTGTAAGCCGTTTCGCCCAAATCAAAACCCCTTAGATTTTACAGCTCTTCAAAGTTGGAAAATGCCGATTTTCAATTGTTTATATCTCCAAAACAATTGAAGAGATGTGTAAACTGGCGCCGTCGTTTTAAACTATTTTTACCAAAATCTTCTCATAAGCTCTAATGTGTCTGCCAAATGTATAGTAAATCCTAATAATACTTCTTAAATTATGATGGACAAAATAAACGTCATCCGGCCATTTTAATAAAGCCCTACATTTTGAAATTGTATTCTTTAAATTTGGGGAATGATTGTAGGCATTAAGATATCTTATAAAATGAGGTATTACTCGACCTCCCTTTCAACTAGAAAAAATAATTCAAAATGACAACAATCCGCCATTTTGAATAATTTATGTGCGCAATCTTTGATTTTAAAATCATGGATAAACTTTTTTAAAGCTTAATTTGTCGCCTATAAAACGACTTTTTATTTATAAAAATCGGTTTAATATCGTTAAGGATATTAAAACATTTATTTTGTGTTTTTACCCGATACGATTATTTTACGAGAAAATAAATGTAAACCATTTTTTAAAATTATTTATCGACAAGATCGCAAATTATCGCAGGAAGTAAAGGTTAGATCTATCAATGGACATTTCAAATAAAGATTCTAAGCTAATTTAAACGTGGGGTAACGCGGGGAAATATACTTTTTCTCCAAGGAAAATAAAAGTAGATATTTTTATCAATTATGTGAACATCAAATTTTAGGAAAATCAGCATTAAAAAAGTTCCGAAGATATTTAATTCAATGAACCTTTTTAGATTCTATTTACCACCGACAATAGGCTCCATGACGGTTGTTCAAAATTTTCACAATAACTTAGTGGAAAATGGAATACAAAATCACTAATCTTTTAATACGCTTTATTAGAATTGAAAAAATTCTCACGGAACCTTAATTTTGAACTAAAATATTTGGTAGAGAGTCAATAATATAAATACATGGGTGATGGATTATAATACCCAGGTAACTAGTTAATAAAATTATATATGGGTAAGCCCATAATTTTGAAGTTGAGATTTTCAATTATTGGCCACCTTTTCACCAAAATTCGCTTGTGTGCGACGTGCGAACGGTATCTATCCACTAAGTATCAGTATGCCCAAAAATCAATTTGCTTCAAATAAAGTGATAGTTTGTGTTTTGTTTGTTTGTGATGCTTATCGATGTATTTCGTCCACCATCAATGTTAGAATGTCATCATCAAAGAAGTTGAAAAATAAAGTTGAAGGATCTTCTTCAACATTATGAAATTCCTTCTGCTGGAATGAATAAGTAGCTATTTGATGGTAAATCTTTCTTCATATATTCGTAGACCTTCTAATTTTTGAGAGAAAACGAAAGTCTTTTTTTTATTTCGCCAATTAGAATATCGAACATTTTCGCTAATTGGAATAAAGCATGGTGGCAATATCTATAAGTCTTAACTTATTTATTAGAGTATATTCCATGTCTGAACGGTATAAAGACTGGCATCTATTCGCCCGTTTTGCTATAAATTTTACTTTTCTAACGTCACACATATATAACGAAGAGACGTCGATATTATTTACTAACACTCTGCTCTTCTGTCAGGCTAATAACAATTCGTGTTCGTGATGATGAAGCTTGAGTCACGAAGATAATCACGTGCTTAGATAATAGAATATTGCTTACACATCTTTGGCGCCGCACCTAACCACACTCTAAAGCTGATGGATTCTCTTCAGAAGAGAGCTGTGCGTCTCGTCGGCGACCCGGGATCTGGATAGTCTGGAACACCACATACATGTATGTGGCCGAGTCTCCTTGTTTTACAGGTATTTTCACCGCAGATGTTCACAGGATTTGGCCCGCCTCAACTCACCCTTAGCGACGCACAGTCACGACAGACGGCAAGAGCGCACCTGTTCGTCGTACAACTGGAAATACCTAGATTAGCGCTTTACAAGAACTCCTTTGTCTGACGCACTGCATCACTGTGGAACTCACTTCCAGGATATGTGTTTCCTTCTAACTATAACCCACAGCTATTAAAGAACCAAGTCAATCAACATCTTCGCAGTCTTCGCACACACACCGCTCGTCGAGTGCCATAGGATCTCCTTTAGTGTGTGTGCCACTTCCACAAAAATTTAATTCAAAGATTTGTCTAAATCATTAAATTATTATTTTATTTCTGGAGTATTGCTCTCACTTTTGGAGTTCTGCTCCCAAACATACTCTAGCGCTCTTAGACTCCATCCAGAACCGAGCTGTTAGACTTATTAACGACGAAACACTGACTCGTTTCCTCCACACCTTGGAACATAGGCGGATGGTGTGTGATCTCTCCCTTTTTTACCTATATTATCACGGAGGGTGTTTGACCCTACTGACAACTCTGATCCCGTCCAATGCCAGCTTTGCTCGTTCCACACGACGAGCTAGAAGCTCATCCATATGCTCTTCAACAGAGCACACCCAGAATCAGCCTCTACCAAAATTCTTTCTTCTGGCGTGGGACCAGCATTTGGAACTCCTTACCAACCGAATTATTTCCTGTTGGCTACAGTCTAAACATCTTTAAGAAAATAGTCCATCGGTATCTTTCCTCCTCGCCGTTTCCTACTTGCAGTGCCCATTAGGATACTATAGGCAACGACTTTGCAAGTGGAGTGAAGCAAAAAAAAAATCGAAATATCAAAGTTGTTATCGCATACTTGCTTTAATCTAGATTTTATTTTATTTTAAGATTTTATTTCGAAATATCAAAGTTGTTATTGCATTAATACTTTCCTTAATCTAGATTTTATTTTATTTTTAGCTTTTAATTAAACTTATATTTAATTTGTATTCTACTATAAAATATAAACTCCTACTAATATCTCAACTAAAATAAGAAACCATGAAATAAATACTATTTTTCACTAGTTATTAACTGTTTTTTTTTCGCAATCATTCTAGATTTGTTGAAAATTAGGCATAATTATTTTTTATTATTTCTAATCAACATAAGTAATCTATTACTACCATTCCAGTATCTTAGAGAGACAGGTTTCTAATATGCCAGCGGCAACCCCAATGGGGAAATCGATCCGATCCAGGCGTGGTTGCCAAGGATGCATTTTGTAAAATAGTTAATTCCAGACGAAGTAATAGTTGCAGAGAAATATATTGACAATTAAGAAATGCGTTCATGTCTAGGATCCAGATGTTTATCAAAAGCTCATATCTTTTTATTGCAGTGTATTTATGATGTACTTTCCATGGTTTTGTTTTGACTGGTGGTGAACGTGAACATAATAATATTAATGATTTCCCCCGAGAAGTTTCGTTTTTAATAATATTCCTTACATTTTATGATTAATTTTATCTGCAAGCATATTTACATATGGCTAATTAATTTGCCGAGTAAAGTGAAGATTAAACAATAATGTAGCTTCTCTTTATTTACTTTAACTGAGATCCTTCAGTTGAATTCCTTAGTTCAGTTATTTCGAACAAACCTTGCAACATTGCGGGGCCATGCCTGTCCCGGTCCCCATAAATCCACAATGTGACGGAAATGTGTCTTGAAGCAGAACAGGCCAAAACGTAAAAAATACTGTTTTGTTGCAATGGAGCGAACAATTTTACGCATTGTTGATGGCCGACAAAAAATAGTCAGCAGGTATAGAAATGCATTGACATTACTGCATCGCTTCCGTTTCGAAAGGCCTCGAAAAAATTGTGTTTATATTATTTTTGAGTGCTAATTGAAGTAAGAAGATGTGCGACACATTTTGTGAAAATTGTGTTAAATTATTTTTGGAAAACCGAGAAACAAAGGTAATTTATATTGCATTATTATTTTAAAGTGTAATGAAATTTTATCAAATTAACATGAAAGTTTTAGTTCGGAAAAGTTGTTGCCATGTAAACTTAGTGTAGAATTTACTCTAATATAGTTTCATTTCATGGAATTTGTTTATTATTTATGTTAAGTCCAGTGCCCTCACCACATCACGCGAGTGAAAGCACCGCTTTCGTAAAAAATACATTATTTTCACTAAAATTGTTTAGTTGTTATCTATTTCCTGAAAAGTCGATAAAAAATAAAGGTATTCAATTTAGTATTAAACTTATTACACCTACTTAAGTGGAATAAGTCATTCTACATGGGAGGTGGCCAGGAGTGGAACCCCTCTCTCACATCATTCTGCTTGGGAAGTGGCTAGGAGTGGTAGAGGGAAATTGTTTTTACCATGTTTATTCACAATTCTTGTATTCTGATCACCTATCTCCATGGTGATTCTGATTTGGCAAAAGAGAAGGGCGGATTTTTAACTTTATATTTTTGTAACCAGCTGAAGACAGGAAAGCAACCAAAAACTAGATTTGAAGAACGAACAAAGAGTTAAAATAAATAATTAAGTAAATATTATAATTAAAATAATTTTGTCTACGACCTACATAGTAGGAGCCTATTGCGTCATTAATGTTCATTTATTACAGCTAGGTAATAAGGGTAATTACGCCAACAGTTATGTAATTGAATCATAATGCAACTAGTGATGTAATGACTCTTATGACGTAACACATTTTTAATAACCCATTTAACACATCGCGCATCGTCTCAAAATCAGAATTTTCTGGGTCAAGGTTTATTTTTTCTATTTAAAATTAAAATTATTTTTTTTTTAATTAAATGGTCGCAGATAAAATTGATGTACTGATGTACATTACAAGTGCTATATGGAATGATGTGCTATATTATGCCATATCGCACGTGTAATGTACATCAATTTTATCTGCGACCATTTAATTAAAAAAAAATAATTTTAATTGTAAATAGAGAAAATAAACCTTGACACAGAAAATTCCTGAAATCATCGCCATATTTCCAACACGTGACTGTAATAACGCTCATGACGCACTTAAAATGTAAAAAAAAAACTATTAAAATTGATTTCAATGGTGCATAAAGCAAAAAATAAACCTTCAATATTTTATAATTTTTTTACCTTCCTCTATATACCTACTTAGGTTAGGTATTACATAGTTAAAGAATATAAATTTTTGTTTTCGTATTACTTCAGTGATTTAGTTCGCCATAAACTTGGAAAGGTACAACAAAATATGTAATGTATTTTTAGTTGTATCAGGGATTCGTTTCATTACGTCTTCTTACCTTCTTCCATATGTAATTGTAGAACACGAGATTTATCTGTATCTTTTTTTTCTATTTAGACTTTCTTGACTTCTGAGTC
>MU184449.1:26355-50235 GCA_016904865.1 Pissodes strobi | reverse complement strand
AATTTAGGAGAGGGGTTCAGTAATAATCAGATACCCGACATTCTTGCAATTTACGTGGTAACTATTATAGCTAGACCCAACAAACCTTATATTACTGAACTCGCCTTAAAGAGCTCTATCGATATACAGAAGAATATACAGGGTGTCCAATTAAAAAAAAAACATTAATTTAATCTGTACAGTAGAATTTCGATGTTCAATTGTTTTTCTAGTAACACCGCAGAAAACTGTATGAAAATCCTTACAACTTTTGTATTTAGCATTTTTTTATACGAGAGCAAATAAAAAAGTTAAAGGGCGGTTACATTTATAACCGGACACCCTGTACATGTGTGCTAGAATTAATCAGTTCAACGTGAATTTATAAGAACGTCAGATTTGTGTCAAATTGGTTGTTAATCTTTAATAAAAATCAAAATGATTTATCGCATGGTTAAGATGAATATAGGAATAACGACATTGCGCGAGGAATTGCGACTATGTTCAACAAACAATATCCTGGAAAAAATGTGTCGAATGTTTTATATATTACAACTGGTTGCCAAATTTGTCGATACTGGATCAGTGCAAAATTGAAAGATAATATATGAAAGGCATGAGGGGAGTGAAGTTGCTATTTTAGTTATATAAATTAGCAAAATAGAGTATTGTAACATTTAAATTTATCATTTTCATATAATTTTATTTTACTAAATTTTGTAGAAATGTATCGATGTTAATTATTTTAAAATACTGCGTACTACATTAAACAAAAAACAAATTAACCCATTGTAGTTACCTTAATTAATAAAGTATAAATTAGCTACAGAGCAGTATTAAATTTTATTTGATAAAATCAGTGAAAGCGCGTTTATCACAATTTTTAATACGATTAAAAATAATATGGCTAAGATGTCCATATTAGTAGGTCTTTATTAAGAGTTGCTTTGGCGTGCTTTTGTTGACTACTACTATGATAGCCGTTTGAATTGTCAAATATGTCTTAAAATAATATCTAGGTGTACTAAAAAGTTATATAAAAACTCTTAAAAAAGATAATTTAATGGAAAATGAAAAAAAAAAGAATATATGCAACTTTTATAATAAGTTAAGAGATGTGAAAAAGTATCACTAATAGGATATTTATCCAGTTTAATGGAAAGTTGTGACCAAGGTGCCGATGTCCGCTAACTATTTAAATATGCCTAAACTGAAATTTAATAAAATTGTTTCAAATATTACATATAATGTCGTAAAACATTTTTTAAACAATACGTATTCATCTGATTATTATAATCATTAAAGAGTGAAGATTTACTAGGAGAATTCGAAGATTATTTAACTTGTCATGTATTTACATTCTGTAAAGCTAAATAAATAAGGAGTTTGATTTGTATTTTCTATGTATGATTTCTTTTCCATAGACTTTAAATTTTATCGAATGCAATGATAAAAACTTGTAATATGACGTTTAGGGATTTTAATATTTATGTGTTCCTTATAAATGTCAAGAAATTTTCCAGTGTAATTTCGCCTAGGGTAATTTTTATAGCCTTTGTGTATATCAGCCAAAACATATACATTATAAAGACACGAACCTGAACTAGTGCATTCCTTCTTCTCATCATTTCGCTCGCTGACAATTGAGCTGGTCTCCAGAATCCCTTCGTCACTTTGGCAAGGACTATTTTCATCGTCCCTCAGTTCTAAAACACCAGTGGAAAAACCAGTGCCGTCACCTTCCAAACTTATCTGCGAAGTTTTCGTTACGTCGAGTTTACTTAGTTTTGAAACTCTTTCCTGTAAGAAAAAAACAGAAATAATGAACGAGGTGTTCTTAACTTATTTTTATTTTTTGACTTATTTTATTTAATTGCTAATAAGAAAACATTGTAGGTAATAAATTATAATGCTATTAAATATATATTTACGTTCAATTAAGGCATTATGCCATATTACGTCATAGCTAAATTAAACTAAAAAATAATTGATCACTAAGCATTAATACTAAAAAAAATAAAAAAACCTCTGTCAAATTCATCCATTTTTCTATAGATAAAGCTTTTTAGTATTTTTAGTATGTTATTGTTATTATATATTATAATTCTTTCATATAAAGTAGTTTCTTTTCCAAAATAATTTCTTAGCAAGTGAATTTATATATTGTTGATTTCGGGACCACCATTCACATGGTGTACTGATTTTTTGTTTCAATTTAACTTTGGACTATTTACAGAATGTATCAACACATATTTTTATAGGTTACCATGCAAATATCCATGAAGTAACTTTTTCGTTTCTACTTGATTTCCCATTTTGCTATCTCAAGTTTACCCTCTCATCTTCATGGGAAAGTTTCTACAGGCGGCAATATAATTAATAAACCGATATTGGATAGAACAACGAGGTAATTTGTAGATAATTATTTAAAGTTTGTCAATATACCACTTTCCCTTTTGCAGTCCATCTAATTCAGCTACTTATTAAATTAAGGGTACTCAAAAAAGTAGATAAAATATATGTCATAGATAAGTTATTTATATGTAATGTGTTATATGTTATATAATAACAAAAAAGAAATAACGATTGAAATATCACCATTTAAAAATATAGCAACTGGTATCAACGCTCGGTTAAAAAGTGTGAACTATATGGCTGACAACTTAATAACTTGAAGTTAACTTGTTAGATATGTTTCTCTATTTTATTTTAACAGTCATTCTCAAAACTGAAAGTTTTGCCATTTATTAGTTATATTTTAATCGTCTGATTTAGTATTATGGTGAATTAGGTAATAAAAAAGTTGTGTCTTACGTTTTAAACCGAGCGAGGTTATCGAAAATCTTTGCAAAAGTTGATTATGTGGAAATCATCTCTAAAAAAGAATTAAACAAATTTTCCCTGGAGCGATTCCAGATTTTCGAAATGTAAGGGCACTAGGCTATTAAGGCAATTGAGGTATATTCCAGTTTAGATAGAGCTTTGCTAGAAACAAAAGCTTTAACTAATTGATATTCCATAATTTTCTAGGTGTACGCATTATAAACTATAAAGTTTTAAAAGTATCAATAACCATGAGGTTGATATGATTCGTAAAGGTTAGTTATATGTGAAAAATTATCCCCCTGAAGTACTCAGGGCTAATCAAGAATTTTTGATTAAAGCTGGAATTAAAATTGATTGTAAGATTTTTGGTGGAGAAATATTCAAAATTTGTCATTTTGCTGTTTTAAGATGTAATCGTTGAGTTGAGCTTTTGGTATCTCTCGTAACATTTGGATTCTCTCACATCATACCCGCGGATATCCTAATTTTATTATTATTATAATTATAATAATAATAATTATTATTATTATTATTATTATTATTATTATTAATATTATTATTATTATTATTATTAGTAGTAGTAGTATTATTATTATATAGCAAATGTTAGGTTAGTTCGCTGATACCATACGATGTCCAGCTGGATCAGCTCATGGCTGACAAACAAAAGAAACTCACATCGGACCTCAAATTTTCTTATGAAAATTAATGTATAAATAGCAAAATTTAAGCTTGGACATAGGCTGTTTACCTACTGATGATTTCAGTAATATAAATTATAAAAAAAACAAAGGTAAAGAGGTCCGAAAAGAGCCCTAAGGCACTACATATGTTGCATAATAGTGTTCAAAAATAATGCCATCGTGAGTAATAAAAGTATGTGATCTAATGGATAGAAAGCTTTAGAAAAATCAGTATAGGCTACATCTGTTTGTACTCTCATCTATTCCTTCAACATCGTAGTGTGGGAAAGATAGACGGTTATATAAATAAGTACTTGTCGTTGATTTATCCAGGCTGCGATCTACTCAGCACTTTATGTGATATGATAGTACCTACTCAGTAATATTTTAAAACATTTAAATTCATAGCTCGAGTAACGAATATAAGAAATCTGGTAACAAGCTATAGTTTTACCATAAATGTTTCTGCCAATCTTCCACATCCTATTTTTGTCTTATCCAATATTATCATCTCAATCTTAGACCAACTATGCATTTATGCATGGACCGACTTCTTGGTAATTATAAACGCGAAAAAAACTCTTATAATATTCTCAAGCTTGTTGGTTAAAATATGCGTATATTCGATGACCACTTGAAATAGCTTCCATCAAAGTAAAATTATTAATAATAATCTTCGTAGTGCTTGAATTGCATTCAAAAGAATTCGGAGAGCATAAATTAAAAAAAAAACATGCTCTATGATGTATTTCCGATTATTAATTCAAGAATGTGGGTGATTCGGTAAGAAAATTTCACACTAAAATAATATAACAAATTATAGCATGACATTTTCCTTTAGAAAATCCAGTAGCAAACTAAAACTACCAAGTAGGCTCTGTCAACAAGCAAATTATGTGTCATTGGCTCAATGCAATTTCACATATTTTGCTTTAGTTTTGTGGCATTTTTGTAGAATGTCTCGTTTCGGGAAAGAAAGTGAAATAAGGAAATATTTCATAGAATTTTGTAATGAAAAATTTTACAAAATTGAAAATTCATCTATTAAATAGTTGAAATGGAGCAGATTATAAAGAAAGCGTCGGTAAATAACTGATGTCGAATCTTACCGCCAAACAATTGCAAGAAATCATATTCACCAAATTTCGGATTAAATTTGATCCATTTTCCCATATTGACTTTGTAGAAGCTAGATCTGCACGTGATGCTAAGCGTTGATAATAACAAACGGACTCTTCTAAGAGAATATCAAGTTCTGCAGAATCTAATGAAGGTTATAATAGGTTTCATGACGTGTGTAATGAGGACACGCCAGAGGGTCTTCAACGCCAAGTTTTTCCAAGTTTCTTCCCGCAAAATGAAGATTGATCATCATAAAAGCCTTATACAAGCTATCCCCATTACCAGTCACAGTATCTCATCAGGTTTAGAATATCAACCAGGAATTGTTTATAATAACTGTGTGTTTAACATTAATAATAATTATCAGAATAATGAAAACAATATTACTAATAATTAATTAATTATTTAAAATATGAGTCATTTAACTATGATTTTAATAATAGCTCAATTAGTAGGTACTTCCAATACCTGTTTATATTATGTTGTTGGTATGTAGATATCTATATTTTGCAAATAATTCGTTAGATATTTATGGCATTTTCTTTGAATTTTAGTTATATGAAATACTTAAAGACAAATTAATAGAATCTTAAGCATGGCATTTTAATTTAAGTTTAGTAAAATTTACCGAAAATATATTTTTTGCAAATATTCCTCAAGACAGAGCCATTTTTTTTCATTTTCTAATAATTATATTGAGTCTCTCTATATACCCAACGAATATGTTCCTAGGATTTTAGCAATATGAAATAAACATTTGATGGTTGAAAATAATTCTATTAGCTATCAACAAATCTGTATACCTACAGTGAACGGAAGGCTGTATTTTTCTAATTTTTGTTTTTGTAAGTTTTTTTTTATCATTTTTTGTTTGTCAGGTAGGTATCTCAAATCAAGAACCTGTGTTCAATCATCGCAGGAGATGTTATTCAAAAAAATTAGTGATTACTTGAGACTGATGGTTCATATACTAATATTTCAAAAGCTAAACTTAACAAAATTGTGTCTAAGTATTTTATATATGTTATTAAACATAGACATTTAACACCTAGTCCCTTTTATTCAGCATTAAAAAAAAGGAGAACTACTAGTAGGGTTTCAAGTATTGTAACGCAAGTTATTTAAAATTAAAATATAATTTTAAGTAATAAAAATCGTCCTTTTTATACTTTTATATTAAAGAAACACAGAAAGAATTTATTAATAGCATTTCTGCTGTGTCAGGATAGACAGATAAAGGTGAAAATAATTATTTAAAAAGCATATAGAGTATAGATGGTTTTGCGTTTGACAGTAAAACTTTCACTTATAATCTCCCTAGAGCTTGAAAAATTTTCGAAAATTTTTCCGAGGTGCGAATTTTTTGAAAATTTTCCGAGGTCCCAACCGAAGGAATTTTTCTTTAAAACAATCCAATTAAATACCAAAAAAAAAAAAGTCGCGTTTTGGAAAAGACAGTCAAGAGGTAATAAAAGCTGAGGTAGATAACATAATTCCGTCTAATACGAAGAAATCAAAGTCAACGATATGGAAACAATTTTTAGCCTTTTGTGAAGAAAGAAAATACAAAATTGGAGAGCAAACATTTGTAGTAAATTAAAAGTCAGTTTTCAGCTTGTTTGGATTTTATTGATAAGCTTTCAAATCAAATGCCAACGTTTCGATGCATTCCGCATCATTCTCAAGGCTAAAAAAGGAGCAAAGATCGTAATACGCATTTCAACACCGTTCAACATTTAGACACTTTCAAAAAAACAGTGCAGGAATTATACTAAAAACCGACATACAACGTAACAACCTAGAGAACTAATAAATACCACTACATAGAAGTGATCAGTTGAAAGCAATAAAATACATTAAAAACATCGAGAAAAAATCATTACTTATATTATAGGAAAATACCTTACCCAGATTATTCGAGCTACGGATCGCATTTATCTAAAATATGTATACTTTTTGTAAAAAAAAATGCCTGCATGCCATTTGCCGAGATGTTTGGTACTGATTCTCGTTTATCTTATCGATATGCATTCGAATTTAAGCTTGAAATAATATAGGAAGTGGTCATCCACAAGCAACACTATATTTTCGGTTTATTGCAGCAAAGAAAACGAAAAGGAGGAGATTAATATAGAAAAAGGGTAGTTTATTGATTAGAAAGCGTATTGACTGTAAATTATTGCAGGACGTTTATGCATAATTTTTTATAATATTACAATAAATTGCACTTAAATTTTGTGTGTCTTTATTAAGGTTTATATTGGGTTTATTAGTAGCTATATGGCACATTTCCAAGAAAAGTCTTTGATGGAAGTTAGGGTAACTATCTAAGATAGTGGACGACTGAAAGTCAAAATGGTGTCCTGTTCCAAAATGATGCTTTGATAGTCCTGTTTTTGGATTGTCTGATTTTGTAATATTACAATCCCTTCTGTGTTCTAAAATAGGATTTTTTAGATATTGTTTTGTTTGGCCTATATAGCATACATACATTGCAGTTGTTACACGGTATCCTATAAACTATATTACTTACTTTATCTTTTGGGGTTGGATGTTTAACTTGCGAAAATAGATTTTTTATTGTTTTTTTTTTGTTGTACATAGCCACTTCAGAGTTTGGTGTTCTAAGCTTCTTACTGAGGGGTTCAGACAAACCTTTCACATAAGGTATTTTATAATATATCTTGGACGTTTGCAATTTACGCTGTGCGCTGTCACCACTGTTGATATTTCTGCGGAGTTGTTGATTTAAAATTGGGTTAATAAAACCTATGGGGTAGTTATTTCCACATAGGGTGCTTTTTAGTAGATCTCCAGATTTCGATCTGATAGTTTCAAGATTTTGTTTTGGAGTTCTTTAATTATATTTACTTTTTGGTGACGTGGATGAGCCGATTGGTAATTAAGTATTCGATTCGAACTGATGGGTTTTTTGCATAAGTTCAAAATTATTTTCTTATCATTTTGTGTGAGTAATCAAATCAAAAAATGGCTGTTGGTTGTCTTTTTGGACTTCGTAAGTAAATTCTAAGTTTCCGTTAATAAGGTTCACCAAGTACACCTTATTTTTCGGAACAGCTGTCACCGACTCATACATATATAAATAGAAGAACGAGATATAAAAGTCAAGACTTTCCAATGTCTTGGTCACAATATAGTCCATTACTAAGGTGGCCAGAATTGGACTGATTGGGGCTTCCATAGGAGTACCAAAGGTTTGTTGGTAGTATTGACCTTCATAAATAAAAAAAAAAACTGATTTAAAAATTAATTTCAAAGTGAGTAAAAATCTTCCTTGTTTATCTTTGTATGTTTGGATATTTTTGTCCAATGGACGGAATCTGAGCATATTCAAATTTATCATAAAAATATAAAAAATTTAACGTATTTGGTGAACAATTCTGGCTGAAATCTCGAACAAGAAGATCTATTCAAAGATATGAGCAATATTCTTTGTCAAATTATTCCATATTT
The DNA here is from genome assembly GCA_016904865.1 of Pissodes strobi. NCBI lineage: Eukaryota > Metazoa > Arthropoda > Insecta > Coleoptera > Curculionidae > Pissodes > Pissodes strobi. The sequence continues at coordinate 42,151 of MU184449.1, read as the reverse complement.
GTTCCAGTATTGAGAAGAACAAATTCATATCGGAGTATTACTTTTATTTCATGAAGCATCGAGATTTAGTGAAGAAACCCCACAGCTCTTTACTTTATTTGCTATTGACGAAAACAGAAGTGGAAAATGAATTTTAAAAACACTTGCAATTAATAATTATTGATGCTGTCAATAATAAATAACATGTACTTACTTTTAAATTGAAAATAAATATTTGTCAAAAATAATCTACGCTTCGGTTATTCTGGCATCTGCACATGACAAACTGTGAAGCCAGGGAACTTATCACACATTATTTTTGCAGCTAGGTCACGTGACCGAAAAAATTTTCGAAAAATTCAGGTTTGTCGTAGCAATCTGTCAAAATCAAAGCATCTGATTGGCTTAAAACAACAGGTATAAAATTTTCGCTGTAACTACACTCAGGGTACCCAGGAGGAAAAAGTTATGAAAAGTTTTGTGATTGCTATAGTAACGATCTGAAATGAAAGCTTCTTATTGGCTGAAAAATATAGGTGTGAAATTTTCGCTGAAATATACGAACATGTATTCATGCTTACCTGATCAACTCTAGCTCTATACTCATTAAGCTTAAAGATGTTCAACGGCTGGAAGACTTCATGAATTGAATGGAACTCGTCGTTACTAGCACTTTCCAAAGAAGTTACAAGTTCCCCGTCAACATTTTGTTCAATTAATGGAGGCATATCGGAAATCAGTGTAGAGGAGGAATCATGGTCTAGGCCGGTTGGACTTAAAGCCAATGTAAAATTTGGACCTAAGCTGAAAAATAATAAAACTGTATTTAATAGTATAGCACCGACAAACCATAACTTATAACAAGTATTATAACAAGAACCTAAAATCGAAAGGCATAGTTACCAGTTTGAATCGTAACAAACTAATTTAAATCCGTACCTTTTCAAGAACGAAGCAACAAACAATATTTGAAGTTTCCTTTTTGGTAAACATGTGTTGCAAAATCCTATTTAAATTTTATTTGTATTTTATTTATGAAACTTTTTATTTTAAGAGTGCGTTTATCACTAAACACCGATCTGCTGTTTACTATTAACATTTATTGTATGGAAATGAGTAGTTTATTCATTTGTTCTTAATTAAATGTTAATATCAAGTTGTCTGATCTTTTGTTATGTTGATGGCTCTTTTATATTGTTCATGCATGGATTGACTGGCCATTATGTATTATGTACCTAAGTAATTGGACACCATATTAGCACCAACGTTGCCACAAGTTTAATTCAAATTTAGTCATTCTTAGTTTCTACCTTTAAATATTCATCTTGTTCATTAGACTATTTGTATTTTCTGCCAAGTTTCAAATTATAACTAATATTTTCGGGCGAGTGTCTGAAAACCGGTAAATAATTTTTTCTTCAAACGTCAGTAAATCCGTCATTACTCGACTGTGTAGGCGGCAGTGAAGTTTCGTTTTTCCTCCGCCGGAGCTTTACTTTTCACTTTTCCGCCGGCGGAGGTAAAAGTGTTATCATAGCAACATAGATACAATACAAACAAACATCAAAATAAGCGTCAACAAATCAACAGATATTAAACTAAAATTTGTATTTATCACTCAATGTGTGACTGCATTTCTAAAAATCAATAATTTAGGAACAAATTGGTTATTATTTAATCGAACTTACTCAATAACTGCTTATCAATACGGAATTAAAACGCAATCGAAGACGCAATTTTAAAAATATAATAATTATTGTTGACAGTGTCCACTGACAGCTTTATGTTACATTACTATAGCAACAACCTGAGCCTATTCACCGACATCGCACCGGTCTAAGCCGCCTTGCGAACCCACTTATCATCAATAATAATAATTATTACTATTAAAAAGAGACTTTTTGCATTCATTTGTCGACATTTGAAGAAAAAATAGCATATTTTATTTAGAGGAAAAGTTACTTTTCCTCCATATAAAATAATATACTATTTTCTTGATCTTTCTGATAACTAATAAATGATTTTTAAATAAACGGATTTAATCAAGGGTATTTGGTCTCCGGATTTAGACACCAAACATTTTGATTTTATAGGAATATATTTTTCGTTTCGAAATTTGATATCCGGGAATAGTATATTGTGTAACTAGTAGGAAAAGCAATTCCTGGACGATCGTGGTAATTATTGGACGAGGCGCAGCCGAGGCCAGCAACCTAAGAGTCCAGGAATGTGCTTTTCCTACGAGTTGCACATACTATTTTTTCTTCAAACGTCAGTAAATCCATCATTACTCGACTGTGTCCGCGGCCGTGAAGTTTCGTTTTTCCTCCGCCGGAGCTTTACTTTTCACTTTTCCGCCGGCGGAGGTAAAAGTGTTGTCATAGCAACCTAGATACAATACAAACCGACAACAAAATAAGCGTCAACAACTCAAGATTTATTAAACTACAATTTGTACTTCTCACTCAATATGTGACTGCATTTCTAAAAATCACTAATTTAGGAACAAATTGGTTATTATTTAATCGAACTTACTCAATAACTGCTTATCAATACGGAATTAAAACGCAATCGGAGAAACAATCTTAAAAAAATAATTATTGTTGACAGTGTCCACTGACAGCTTTATGCGACATTACTATAGCAACAACCTGTGCCTATTCACCGACGCCGGTCCAAGCCGCCTTGCGAGCCCACTTATCCTTAATAATTATTATTATTATTACTATTAAAAATAGATGTTTTTGTATTAATTTGTCGACATTTGAAGAAAAAACAGCATATTTTATTTGGAGGAAAAGTAACTTTTCAAGGCTTGCTCTCTATTACCAGCCTCACTCCGTTCGGCTGTTAAACACGAGCGCGCCATGAAAAGTATCACTTTTCCTCCATATAAAATAATATACTATTTTATCCGATCGGAATTAATTAGAATGCGTATTTATAAAAATAGAGCCAAATATTACTCTAAATAAAAACTCAACATAATATCAAGTTTGGAATCGAGCGAGCTTGGAGTTTATTACGTAACTACGGAAACCACTGCTAAATCTTGCTTTTGATAAACATTAGATCTGGCAAACAAGGTGTTTAAATAGGACGGAAACGTTATATTCCCGTCTTAGGACGGAAATGTTGTTCATAGAGTTATTGCATGTTGCCAAGCCCAAGCAATGAATACAATATACTGGAATAATGACTTTTGCAGTGAGAAAACACGTCGGAAAGTATAGTTTTTTGTCCGATCGGATAAAAATGGAATTTTCAGATCCCATTTCATGGGCGCATTAAAATAACCTGTAATTTAATGCGGCCGAAAAGAAGTCCGTTTTTCTACCGCAAATTATTATTAAGTAGGTAATATTTTGGTATTTCAGATGCCTTCCAAATCCAAGAACCTTGAAGTTGCGACCGCAAAAAACCAAGCAAAGGGTGAAGTAAAAATATCCCAAAGTATGCAAAATATTTATTTATGCAACAAGTGTGCAAAGTGGCTCTTTTATGAATGGGAATATTGTACGCTACTCTTTCGTAAAATACCCTTTTTAATTCATTGGATTGGCGCATGAGCCGTAGGCGAGAGAAATAAAAATATTATCTATTTACTTTACGTGCTAGTGCGTAATAGTATATTATGATATAAGTGTATAAGAGGGCCTTTAAAGCACGCGCGACATATTCCAAAACACGACGCGAAGCGGAGTGTTTTGTAAGTCGCAAGGGCTTTAAAGGCCTCTTATACACGTATATCATACGCTATTTTTTATTACGAATGCTTCATAATCTCAAAAATGTTTTAAATATTAAATTTAAGGGATATATTGACGAATATATTAATCTGTCACATTTGACATGATCAAATGTTTCTATAGCAACCTTTAAAAAAGTAGGCGCACCATAAACATCATTTTATGCACGCTACAGCGTGCGATAATCGTTGATTATGATGCATGCGTAATAAAAAATAAATTATTTGATGCACTTCTCTAAATGTTGAAAAACATATCAGACTTAAAGCAATTTATTTTACACACCACATTAAAAAGATATACAGGTATCAGAGAGTGCGTAAAGTGAGTATTTTACGTACGGTAGTAACAAATATATATTTAAATTAATAGCCATAAGAGACGAGAAAATGTCCATACCATATACATATAACACTTTTATACGTCGATGGTCCATACCCAATTCCTAGTTTAGGTTGATATATTTTATGTTGCATATATTTTTTATTATTCATAGTTTATAAACCTTCTTATATTTTACCTTGTATTGACGTTACATGGAATTATATTTAATAGTTTTTATGTTATACCAGTACATTATTGTGTTTTTATACCTTAGATTCCAATTACATAATGGATTACTTTATGCCCGTGCGGGCATAAAGTACACTTTATGGCCTCAAATAATTGAATTGAATTACATATTGTGAATGCAATAACGAACTAGTATGCATACTGTATGACATAAAAGTTTGTATGCACCACGGGTATTAATAGATGTGTACGCCCTCGGGCGACTTATAAACCCTTTGGCCAGAGGCCCTCGTGTTTGTAACATTGTCGCCCTCAGGGCATAAACATCTACTTAATACCCTTGGTGCATAGAAGAAATTGTGTATGTAACCAACATGTAATTGTTATTAAGGCACTCGCATTCACTATTCATACTCCATACTCGTGTCTTAACAATTATTTATCATTGAATGTTCATTGCAGAATTTACTATATCGTCATTAAAGTTATAAAACATTCATTACGAAACGCATTTCTTTTTCGTACTAGTTTCAACTCGAACGCAAAATGGAAAAACGTATTTATGAATAAAATAAGAAATGCCTTCAAACCAGTGAATAAAGAAACACAGAAACTCCTACGTAGGATGAAAGAATATAAAAATATATTGCAATAATTAACAGTAAGTAAAATGTATCTCAAGGGTCTATCTCTGAAATTATATAATTCTTAAACCTCAAATTTGCATTCACGGAATCACAACTAAACTAGATCCACATGGCATGTACCATCGTTTAACTCAAACAATGCTTGTACAAAAATCCTTCGAACCCACCAAATTTTATTTTTAATGTCGCAATTTTTACTCTAATTACTTATATACAGGATGAACTGTGTGGGAGATAATGACGTTGCACTATGTTCAATGTGACTTTGTAAGAGCTACCTCATTCTATAGTAAACCTCATTATTTTTGAATTTTGGAGAAAAATTAGTTTTGATAAAAAGTTTTACTTATTTTGATATGGCACAAACAGTAGGTAGTCAAACTTGTAAAAAGAGTTCGAACATGTGAAGTTATGCTTTAACCAAATACGTTTATTGTTAATTTAGTCCAGATTTGTACTAAAATCATAAGTTTAGATACGGGGTTTGAAAAAAAAAATTACCAATTTTTTTTTACCTTTGTTCATTCCTGTAAACGTTCTTTCATACTTTGAGAAAAAATAAACCTTGGCATATAAGCAATGTAAGACGAAACTTAAACAAATCGCCCTTTATTTTAATTTATTGTTTTATCAATGTTTAATTAAATAGCGTGTAATGGTATCGCGCGTAATAAATAGCGCCGTATTAAAATAGCGCCCCTACCGAAATGCGTTTTCAAATAAGAACTGAAATTAAAGGGAGCGAACTTGCCTGGTGGTTAGGTTGAATTACTTTGAGGTAGTTTCGGTTAGCCTGAAGAAGCTAATTTGTGACAACCAAAGTGCGCCTCAAGCTTTTAATTACATTAATTAATAGAATAGACATTTTATTATTTCTCAATCTCCTCGGTATTGGTTATAAAAAATATTTTAAAAACCATTATTTCACCCCAACATACATAGAATTCAAGAATAGGGTTTCTAATTATTTAGATAAGAGGATTCATGTTTTAATAATAATGTAGTTTTGTATTTTATGTCTAGAGCTACGTGCTAGGTGGCCATATCTGATATAGTTTTAGTGAGCAAAATATTCGATGTTTTTATCCGGAAGACAGTTTTTCTTTTGCACACAATTAGTAAAAGCGTGGTTGCATTCACGCATATTCGAAGATAGGTTATCTAGATTATGCTTGTAAAATGTAAAAAGACAAAATGTAGTCAAAAATAAAGGCTTTTATAAAGAATGTTATAGATATTCGGGCAAGATCGAAAGAGTTAACAAATTCTACTTCATGAATAGCTTCTTATATACCTATGTTTAATTGTTATAATTATTACGTTTTTGTGCTTTTACTTTGATTCTGAAATTCTGAATTGATACTTACTAACTCAAATGAAGGGTGGAGGGAGAAAGGAATTTGTAGTTCAATGAGCGCGAATTACTTCTTGTTTAATAATGCTGGGGATGTACAATATTTCATAAAAAAATATAAAAAAGCAGTACAAATATGATAATACTGCTACTCTCCTAGTTACCTCGATAGAAAGCTATCTTTGGAAAAGATCGCAAATCATAGATATAATACGCAATAAGTATACTATAATATTTATAATGTTTATATGTTATTCGCCTTCAAGCTATTTAAAATACGCGACAATAGGCAACACTGCGACGTTTACTTGATTTTTAGCGGGGAGGCAGTTTCGTGATTGGTCGCAGGATATATTAAATACACTTTGACCCTAGACCAACACCTAATTTTTTTTTTACATATTTTAAAATCTCGGCAGCGACTTGCTTTAGCCATTGGCGTGGAAATTGCCGATGCCGAACTGTGTGGTTATTTATATTATTTGGTTTGTAGGGTCTGGTGATATATAGGTTTTGTCGATTTTGCAAATTCTCTTTATTCACTAGAAAGGGGGTGTCCTATATAGTGGTTTAAGCCAAAAAAGTCAGAAGATCCGCTACATTTGAACCGAAAAAATGCCCTCAAAGTTCGAGTTTTGACACAAATTTTCACCACCACTTCACAAAAGCACTAGAAATTTAGACAAAACACATGTGAAAATCAATTGTCGGGTGAAAATATTAACTAGGATACATTCGCGTCGAACGAGAGACCTCCGTTTTGTCCCGGTCCTAATTTAAAGCGACTCATAGCCATAGCCCCATTAAACAAAATTAAATTTTACTTGTAAATATCCATCTTTCTTTAATAGCCAAAACAAAGATTTTTAAGAAGGCACACTGTTGCCAGACGTTTACTGTAGTTTCGTTAGCAAAATTCATTAGAAAAATGGTGCGCTATGAGCGCAGCTTATTCACTACCAGCTAGTCATCTTGCGGCGGCATCCTTTGATTTGGGAAAGTCAATAACCAAGTTTTGCAAATTTTAGAAGAGGGTCATGACTTAATATTGTTTTAAACTCCTGGGCATCTGAATAATACTTTTGACAGTTCATTTAATTTAAAATATGCTTTTTCTACTAGCGTGCGTAAAGTACTCACTTTACGCACTCTCTAAGATTCGTAAAATAGGCTTTTTTAATGTGCAGTGCGTAAAATAAGTTATTTTACGCACTAGTGCGTAAAGTAAATCTGACATATTTTTTGACATTTAGGGCAATGCGTAAAATGATATATTTTACGCACTAGTGTGTAAAATAATTTATTTTACGCACTAGTGCGTAAAGTAATTTAATAATATTTTTGTTTTTCATATATTTTTTGGTAGTAGAAAAAATTTTGTATGCTACTGAAGTACCCTTTTTTATTCAATTTCAATTACATTTTTTTATCAATATTCCCATTCATAAAAAAAGGTTCACTTTACACACTTGTTGCATAAATAACTATTTTATCGTCTAAAATCCGTCTATTTTATCGTCTAAAATCCGTTTAAAAACGATTTTAAAACGCACAATGGTATAAAAATCGGAAATTTCCGAACCTCTCAGGGCGATAGCCGAGGCTTCGGACGAATTTGTCATGTATTTTGAAGCGAAAATTTATTTTAAATTCAACTGTGGAACTGAATCTCTCAGGGCGCAGTGCCCGACACTCCAACTTTCCGATTTCGATAGAGTTGACTAGCTGGTAGTGAATAAGCTGTGCTATAAGTGTCTCTACTCTTTTTTTATTTAGGTGAATGATTTTTTTATTGCAGTAGCACATCCTATATTGCTCGATGAGCGGTGTGTGTGCGAAGATGTTGATTGACACGGTTCTTGAATAGTTAGTTTGGGGAACAGATGTCCTGGGAGCATATTCGCATGTAACAGGCAAGATGTCCATTCGGCAATGCCGATCGTTTCTTCATATGTGACATGCACGATAGCATTTAATCAGATGTCGTGACTGTTACAAAGAATCAACAAATAAGTCTTCAATTATTTTAACACTTCATGCATGGCCCTCCGCTCGCTTCGCTCGCTACGGGGGCTCAACAAATCATAACTAACCAAGTGCTAACTAAAACTAACCCAAAATAAAAAAAGTTAAATAAAAATTTTGGGTTAGTTTTGGTGAGCACCTGGTTAGTTTCTATTTGTTGAGCTCCCGTATAGGGAGCGAAGCGAGCGGAGGGCCATGCATGAAGTGTTTAAATAATTGAAGACTTATTTGTTGATTTTATGTAACAGTCACGACATCCGATTAAATGCCATCGTGCACGTCACATATGAAGAAACGTTCGGCATAGTCGAATGGACATATTGCTTGTGACATCTGAATATGCGTCCTGGGAGTGAGTTCCACAGTGATGCAGTGCGCCCGACAAAGGAGTTCTTGTAAAGCGATGTTCTAGGTCTTGCCGTCTATCGTGACTGTCTGGGGCGGGATAAGGCGGGCCAAATCCTGGGAACATCTGCCGTAAAAGTATCTGTAAAACAGGGATTTCTCGGTCACATGTTTGCGGTGTTTCAGACTATCCAGATTCCGGGTCAACTCCGGGTCACCGACGAGACGCACAACTCTCTTCTGAACGGAATCCAGTAGCTTTAGCATGTGCTCTGGCGTGGCACCCCAGATGTGTGAGCAATATTCTAAGCACGGTCTTATTTGTGCTTTGTAAAGCAAGATCAACTGCTGCGGTGTATACATTTTTTGTTGCGAAATAGCGTACCAAGCTTCTGGGAGGCTGATTTTGCGACGTTAGCAACGTGGTCATGTCAGGACATATTGCTGTTGACCGAGACCCCCAGTAGTCCGATTGAATGAAGATGAAGGGATGGTCGATCCTGCCATAATGATATCATTGCCCGTCGTATGGTAAACGTGGCTGCTTGGATGATTATTCAATGTGCATTTGCATTCAATCATCGGAATAAAAGAAACACTCATTCGATTACACTATTCCTTTGTATGTATATATTCGTCAAATATTTCACTTCATATATGGCCCTCCGCTCGCTCCGGGGGCGTAACCAAACAAACCTAACCCAAACTAACCCAAGACATTCCCAAATGAGGAAAAACAAACTAAAAAATATTTGCATTTTCGACTGACATATTTCCATTTCTTTTTATTTCCGGCATGCCTTGGGTTAGTTTGGGTTAGTTTTGTTTGGTTTCGCCCCCGAAGCGGAGGGTCATGAGTGAAGTAGAATATTAAATATACTTAAATAGTAAACAACACTGTTATTCCCCATAAGAAAATGTGCAACTTTTGGAAACACTGTGCCAGGCCCCCGGTGTCGGTTACTAAAATTTCATTATTTTCACGTTACAATTTCAATATACGTTACACCTGGGAAAGTCATAGTGGAAGTTTGCCCTTTTAGGGCAATTTAGGCTCAAAACGCGGATATTTTTTCGGTTCAAATGTGGCGAATCCTCCGATTTTTTTGGCTTAAGCTACTCTATAGGACACCCCTTTTCTAGCGAAAAAAAGAAAATTTACAAAATCGACACAACCTATATATCATCAGACCCTTAATTTGATGATATCTTTGAAGATTTTTAACCTTTCTTATATTTTTCTCGCATTTGGTGATTATTATACGCGGTTAACTAATTTTTATATATTTCGGATAACTCTCTTAACTGAACTCTCTAAATTAAAATTTTTATTACATAACAATTCCGAACGTTCTATAAAGAGCGTTTTGGAACATACTTGCTTCAATATTACCTAACTTTTAATACAAGAATTGAATGCTAGAGAATTTATATGAATTAGCTACGATAAACCGTTTTTTTTCCAAATTAAGCGACGTCATCAATAACGTAAATACAAAACCTTTGGGAAACGAACTCTACTTATTACTACAACATATTTATGTAATACGTACAACAAATAATATCATAGAATACTATCCTTATTATAAAAATGAGATATTATTATATGACATATTTTGTACTATAAGACTGTAATATAAAAAAAACTGTAATTAATTTTAACGTCTTAAACTAATCAATATTATCAATAATAATATGGTAAGAATAACCTCGTGCGCCTATGGGAAGGTAAGATTTTTTACGTGCTAGTCCTCTACCCCCTTCAGTCGTTGTTAAGGTTGACTCGCTTGGCGCACTATATGCTTTATTCCCAACTTTTTCCGTATGCGAGCTATCAAAGATAAATTGACACTTTTTATTTATGTGTCATAGTCTCATAGTGAAATACGTCACACTTCTTAAAAAACCTAGTTATTTCATGATTTCATGAAATTCCCCAAATTAACTCGACTTTTCCGGAAGTGACGTATTTGACTATTTCACCACGATATAACGATTATATACTTATATGAAGCGACAAGAAAAATGTTTTTGGGTTAGGAGGTGATACTGTATTATGTCTGATAACGACTTCCAGAATACCTCCTACTAAAGGATTTAAATTCTTTTTCGACAACTACTTTTCGTACGTGAGCCTATTTCGGCATGGAATTTGACACAACTTAGTTACTGCGCGACTGGCACTATTCACAACAATAAAAATTGCTGTAGTTCAACTTTTACTGTTCCAAAAATATAATAGTGGCATAGGTGGCGTTGACAAAATGGACCAGTTGGTAGCCAAATATAGAACCAGAATATGGTAGTCCATATTTTGTTACTTGCTGGTTGCTGGATGTTTCAGTAACCAATGCATGGCTGTTGGTGAAAAGGATATGTCCTATAGAAAAAGATTGTGATTAATTGATAAATTTTCGAAGAAACCTAGCAAACTGTCTCATCAAAACACACGGCACTCAGCCGATGAAAGGAAAAATACTACAGAATACTACGATGGTCGCGATCACTGGCCAGACTATGTAAATACTGAAAGATTGTGTAGAAATTGCGGGAGTAAGAACAAATTTATTTGCTCCAAATGCCAAGTTGGACTGCATCCAAAATATTGTTTCAAAAATTATCATACATTTTAATTTCTTTATTTAGTCAGTTTGCATACAATCCGATATATCGGATGACCTGTATTTTTTGTTTTTTGTAAGAAAAAATAAATTTTTAATACATTTCCTTTATGTTGTAATAAAATATGTCAGAATTCATAAAAATAACATTATTTTTAATCTTGCTAAACTAATGGGCTAATGAAGGAGTATTTTTTACTCAGCAAAAGTAAGAATGTTTACAAGAATGTAACAAAGTAATTTTTTGTGGAAATTCATTTTTTATATTTTTTTCCCATATTATATATTTTAAGATTTGCTTCCATTTTGAAACATTTTTTTAAAAAACCTCGTCTGAGAAAAGCTAAAAATAAGGTATCTATTTGGCTTAAGGTATGCTATTTCGTAAAATGTTTTACTGTGTATGCTATCCCATAATACACAAAACTTTACCACTTTTTCTCGAAAATGGCAAATGGCGGAATTACTAGTATGGGATTCACCCCCTATCTTATCTTTCTTGATTCATAATGAAATTCAGTTGTTCACGAATTATAACGTGACATATTGCACATTAGAAATGGCTGAAGTTAGAGCGAAACAATTTGTCCTTTATTTCTAGAGTAGCTTTAATAATCTGCTACTTGATGAAAAACCAAATTCAACTTTAAATAGTTTTTCGATTGTTTGGAAGTTGAACCTACAAATTATTAAAAATTAAGATGATGGATGCAGATTATTGAATGTTAAACAGCAATAACTTAAGATCAATTGAATTTAAGTAAAGGCTGTGCTATAATTGAAGTTCTGGGCGCATTTAAGGTTTTTCAGAAAGCAAAAGAGTAATCGTTAAGAAATAGACGGCGTCATATAAAGATGAACCGTGAAAAAATTAGCCAATTTTATAATGAAGGGTGGCCAGTGGCATATTCGTACTACCCTGTACAGAAATACCAAATCGTTATTATGTTTCACGACCAAAATAGGTGAAGGGGTTGCAAGTAACTCGTTACTTTTTTCAAGTATCGATTTCAGCTCTGGCTATAATTAGAGGTATGTTATAGGCTAGTTATTTTTAGATCTATATTAGAATATTATAAATTTTAAAAGTTTGAATGCAAACCTAAAAAGATTTACCTACCTCGAATTATTCCTGCACACTTCTCCGTCTTCCACAACACTTTGAGAAGCATCTAATACGGAAGGTGGACCTTTCTCCACATCGGCGTCCTCCGGAATTACATTCGTCCATTCTTCTGTCTTGGTAGCTTTTTTGCCTCCCAAAAGCCTCATTTTTTGGCGGCCGCCAATTTTTTGGCCTCCCTTCGGAGCACCTTTGCCACCATCGGATGTCTGTAGGTTGCCCATTAGTTGGAGCCTCTATAGTTGGTTGGCATTTTCTACGAATATTAATAAAATTATTTTTTTCGCTATGTACCTTATTTCAACCATCAAGTTGGAGAGGAAAAGTTGTTTTTATTTGGAATGAGAATATAACCAGACTTTCGATTTAAAATTTTCAGTGTTTCTGAGATTGGACATTTTTTGTTTCATGTGTAATGCTAGACAAAATAGTAGTTTCTTATGCAACTTTTGCCCTTCTTTAGACTTGAACTGTTAAAATTTAGACATGAATTCTCAGTTTTGTTCCACAAGAGATTTCTGTCTTTAAAAACCATCTAATTATTACCATATGCCGGTAAAATAAAATACAGACAAACGTACAATGGGAGATAATGAATTTAATAGAAAAATAAGTTCATCTTCATCCATTGTGATCATATTGTTACGTTTTTCCCGTGGGTTCTTAACAAAATTACAACTTTGCTATTTTCAACTAATACTCTCTTTAATCACTACCACTGTATACAGTTTAACACTCTAAACTACTCTTATAACTTTACAACTAATGTCTATTCAACACTCAATGATTAACTGAACTAACTAACCGACTGACTAACATTCGCCTTAGGTCTGCTTATATATAATCTTAAATCTATCGCGAATATTCGGGAAGTATTCCGAGGCCACTCTATATGATCTCGACGAGGCCATCGAGATAAATCCAGCGATCCTGAAACTTCGCGTCCGGCCGGGCGATGAGTCATACAGACAAAGAAGCGAGCGGCACGGCGGCTAGTTGTATAGGGTAGCACAAAAACGTTCGGATGGTTGTTAGGCTAGCCGTAATATTGCCTCCCTCTTAATTCTGATCGTCCCGATCAGCTACTTCATGTCCGTGATATGCTTTCAACCTGTCGAGGTGGACAACTTTCAGTTTGCTTCTGGGACTACGCTGAATTCTATACACAACGTCATTAATTCTTTTGATGACCGTATAGGGTCCTTCCCATACTGGTGTTAGCTTGGGAGATCTTCCTGTCTTCCTTTGCTGGTTATATAACCAGACTTTATCGTTCATCCGAAATCCCCTAGAGTTAGCTTGGAGATCATATCGAGCCTTCATTCGGTCACTAGCGAGACGTTCAAACGGTAGTCCCACATCATTCTGTTTCATCTTCCCACTGGATCTTGTCTGAGGTCCTTGACTTGAGGCACAGATTGAACACTGCTGGCACCATGATTTCACATCCTGGCAGTAGTTGACCCAGTAAAATCTGTCGCGGATCTTGTCAATCATTTTGTTCACTCCGAGATGAGCACCAAACTTTCTATTATGTACTTCGTCCAGAACTTCCGCTACCCTCTTCCTTGGTACCACTAACTGCGTCTTCACTACTTTGCCATCGGCACTTTCCCAGACTCGTTTAAGGAGTGCATTTTCAACTACCAGGGAGTCCCACTGAGCCCACAGAGATTTAAAAGTAGATCCCTTAGTTGAAATATCTCTCCAGCTTGGTCTTGGTTGACGTTCTTCCTTAGCTTTTAGTAGCAGTGCTATTTCATTATCCTCAAGCTGATCTTTCTTTAGTTGCTCTGTGGTCCACTGCTGATGTACCTTAAACCTGATTCGTCTAATGAGAGTGATTCCTTCTTGTTGGTCAATTCTTTGGCGATGTTTATAATTATCCTCACATGACCTTCTGGATAAAGCATCTGTATTACTATGCCATCTTCCTTCCCTGTGCTTAGCCTTAAAGTTATATTGTTTCAACTCTTCCTGAGTTGGCTTTGAACTGCTGTTGTCTCAGGATGGAGCTGTAGGTCGTATTTGTACTCGGCAGTCTCTCTTAAAATGCCCAATGTTGCCACATATATAGCACTGATTTGTAACATTTCGGTTACGTGGCCTATCTTCTAGTGGATCCCGGTATCTTTGTACTTGACAGTCTCTTCTGAAATGTCCAGTCCTGCCGCATCTATAGCACTGATTTATAGCCTTTTGATTACGTTGTCTAACTTCTGTTGGCTCCCGGAATATCCGTACTCGACAGTCCCTTCTGAAATGTCCAGTCTTTCCACATCTATAGCACTGATTTGATGTATTTCGGTTATGTGGCCTATCTTCTATTGGCTCCTGGAATCTTTGTACTGGACAGTCCCTTTTGAAGTGTCCAGTCTTGCCACATCTATAGCACTGATTACGGTTGTATGGTCTAACTTCTGGTGACTCCCGGAATCTCCTCGTGGCATGAAGAACTTCGGTTAATTTCTTCAAAATACCGCCCATTTCAGTTAGTTCACAACTATTCGCCAAATTTTCTTCCTTGATGGATACGTCCCTGATTGCTGGCCTCAATTTCCAGAGCTCTACCCAAAACTTCACGGCTGCTATCAAATTTGGCTAGACGTAACATCTTCTGAGTTTCTGGATCTCTAATACCATCCACGAAATATTGGGCAGCAAGTTCCTCTTGAAATTCCTCTGTCGCTCCCGAGTAGGCCAATTGAATGAGACGTCTAATGTCGGCCTCAAATTCTTGCAGGTTTTCACCAGGCTTCTGATGTCGGGACTTAACTTGTGCCTGATACAGTTGTCTTCTATGTTGGTCTCCAAATCGTCTCTCCAGGGCAGCTGCAAGTATGTCATATTTCCCTTGTTCGCTGATGGGAATGGTCTGCAGTAGTTCTAGGGCAGACCCACGAAGCGCTACCACCAGTGATGTAGCCATTTCTTCGTTATTCCAACCGTTGGCAACAGCAGCGGCCTCAAACTGCCTTCTGTACATTGTTTAGGAGGTTTGACCGTCATACGTTGGAGGTTTGATGTTATGCCCTGTGGCGAATACCCTCTCGGTGGGTCCTTGATTTTTTAGTCTGCTAAATTCTGCTTGTAGATTCCTCATTTCTTGCTGTACGTTTCCTACTTCTTTTTATACACTCCCAACTTCTTTTTGTACATGTCCAACTTCTTTTTGTACATTTCCAACTTCTTTTTGTATATTACCTACTTCTTTTTCAAATTTCTCATTTTGCCCGTCCAATATCTTCTGTAATTTTCCTTGCTCGCCTACAATTACATCCAGCATCCATTTCTGCAGCTGTTCCTGTGCTGCTTGCCTTCTACCTTCATCCTCTTCCCGTTCCGCTTGCCTTTTATCTTGAAAAATTTTCTGAAGCCGGTCCTGTTCTATTCGCCTTTTATCTTCTTGGTCTTGTAAAATTTTCTGAAGCCGGTCCTGT
>MU184449.1:0-26345 GCA_016904865.1 Pissodes strobi | reverse complement strand
AAAATTTTCTGAAGCCGGTCCTGTTCTATTTGCCTTTTATCTTCTTGATCTTGCAAAATTTTCTGAAGCCGGTCGTTCTGTTCTTTTTGCCTTTTATCTTCTTGATCTTGCAAAATTCTCTGAAGCCGGTCGTCCTGTTCTTTTTGCCTTTTATCTTCTTGATCTTGCAAAATTTTCTGAAGCCGGTGCTGTTCTGCTTGTCTTTTACGTTCATCTTCTTCCCGATCTGCTTGCCTCTCAGCATTTAAATTTTCCATGAAATCGACCAACATTTTATTAATTTGCTCCATTTCTGCCATTTGTTGCCTTGTATTGACCATAGAATGTTATAAACTTTTACCAGAATCCACCAATCAAACGGTCTCGTTGACGTACTTGTACCTCTTCTTTCCTCGAAAAATACTTCGCAACTCCGGTCCCTTCACAATCCGACTTCTGACACCAAATGTTACGTTTTTCCCGTGGGTTCTTAACAAAATTACAACTTTGCTATTTTCAACTAATACTCTCTTTATTCACTACCACTGTATACAATTTAACACTCTAAACTACTCTTATAACTTTACAACTAATGCCTATTCAACACTCAATGATTAACTGAACTAACTAACCGACTGACTAGCATTCGCCTTAGGTCTGCTTATATATAATCTTAAATCTATCGCGAATATTCGGGAAGTATTCCGAGGCCACTCTATATGATCTCGACGAGGCCATCGAGATAATTCCAGCGATCCTGAAACTTCGCGTCCGGCCGGGCGATGAGTCATACAGACAAAGAAGCGAGCGGCACGGCGGCTAGTTGTATAGGGTAGCACAAAAACGTTCGGATGGTTGTTAGGCTAGCCGTAACAATATTGTAATTGTGGATACGTGTGATACGTTACGCATTGATTTCGCAACTCAGAACTCAAAAAATCCAGGCTCTCTGAAGAAATTAAATCAATACAAATAATAATCTTATGTCTGCAATTCAAAAAAAGAACATTTTCTAAGTTCAGGCGAATATTTTTAGATGCAATAACGGCTGCACATTGTTATGACTTCTACTGTCATGTATTAAGTTTATTATTATTAATGTTGTTAAATTCGCCGTATATGCGTGGTAAAATGCCACTTGTGGAAATTTTTTATCATCCTATTATAGTTCTCGTCAATAATCACTCATATTCTAATGGCAAGACTGCGTAGGTATACATTATTCAATTTTTTTAGAACCCTTAGTTTTCGTGACTAGATGTGATAAAATAGTTTCATACTAGAGGATATGTCGGATGTATCGAGAGAAGACGCACGATGTGTGAGATCGATATGCCGCTCCTTCATAAAGTATCGCCCAATAACATCATAAACTGCATTAGATCCTTTAATAGACATAAGATAAAAATGTTTTATCCAAAAGTTGTGCGTGCAATCAATATTCCCTTTTAAAGGAACATTTTTGCTTACAAAAAAAGCATAAAATGAAGGGTATGCCAAAAATATGTTGTTATAATGGGTGTAGCTAATAGTCCAGATGGCAGAATTTTTCAGCAAACATCGAGAGTTTACTTATTTTTTCCACTATTGAAATTGATTTTGTAACAAGAGGTATACTAAAATTAAGTAAAAAGGAACAATCTGCCTGATCTGTAAGCATGGCAAGTGTGTCTGGCATGTGAAAAACTGACAAATATTTAAAAAAAATAATTTTCTTTTCCTATTTTCTTTTCGATTCAGTGCGTTCAATTAAACAGACGATGGTCTTGTACCTACATGTTTTTTATAATTATATTTTCTTAGCTTGAAAAATATTTCATTTATACGGTCATTAATTTTAATAAAAGTCATAGAAAATTTTTATTTGACATTTAACTTTTAGAAGTGCCTCGCCCTTAAGAACATTGGCGATTACTCTGACCCACCCTACTTTAGCTACAACAGCTCGAAACAAATTCACGGTCATCATTCCTGGCCATTGTGTTAGGTTCTTCAGCCATAATGTTGGTGGGTCGTTTTCATTCTCTTTTGCCTTCTATTTTCCCCTCAATGATAACAAGTTGTAGTAGTTGGCATCTTTAACTTTTTAATATGTGTCCGAAATAACCTAACTTTTTTTTATTATTATTATTATTATAATTTCCACGGCAGTGCTGTGAATTCCTTCGAACGAGCAGCAGCATTTCTTGAAGTCCAAGTCTAGAGCTAACTGATAGAAGGGCTACTGGCTGTCTGATTTCAAATCTAATAACATTGTCTTACGTTTTAATTGGTGAGTTGAGCATTTTACGTGCCTTTGCTTTAGCTTTATTTTTGTTAAATTGTGCTTAACATATTTAGTATATATACGTTACTGGTTTGATTGGCAGTAAAAAATGGGGAAAGAGGGGGAGGGGGGGGGCTATCGTTAGGTCTCCAAATTCTTTAAACGCGTCAAATGATCAACAACAAACAAAAAATGTTATTTTGTATTCACCTTCAGATAAAAGACCCTTTTTTTGTTATATTGAATCCAATGATAAAGCCGGTTTTCCTATTGGTAAAAGTAATAATATTAAAATTGCCAGAGATATTTTTAACGTAAATTTATCTGATATTCTGAAGATAACAAATAAATGACTAAATAGGATTGCGGTTCAATTTACGACGTATAAGGCGGCAAATTCATTATTGGATAATCACAGTCTCTTAGAGAAAGGGTATAAAATTTTTATCCCTATTAACTTTGTGACATCAAAGGGCATTTGTAGAATGGTTGATGTAGACATAACAGAAGATGAATTATTAAATCATTGTTCGAACAGGGATAAGATTAAGATTTTAGGTGTTATGAGAATTCTTATGTTCCCACCGGTACAGTTTTATTTACTTTTCAAGGTCTTATAAGTCCTAAATATATTAACTTTTCCTTTCTTGAATTCAGTGTTTCTGTGTATATTGCTCACGTTACACAGTGTTTTAAACGCCTGCGTTACGGACACACGAGAAATAATTGTAAGGGCAAGGAAGAGTGCTGCGGCTGATAAACACTTAAAGGAAAATGAATCATTTACTTGTAAAACTAATTGTTTTTACTGTAAGGAAGACCACAGGTCAACCGATAAAAAATGCGCCGAACATTTGAGACAAGTAAATATTAAACAGTTGATGGCGTTAGAAAATATAACTTTCTTTGACGCAAATGAATTGGTTAAAAGAAATTTTATCTCGAAGGGAGATTATGTGTATAATTCTAACGATTTTCTCCTAATTAGAAAAAACACTGAACTGAATTTTTCAAAAAAAACCTCTGATGATTCCGTTTCTCCGGCAGGAACGAGAACTCAATATTTTCACAACAACCCGACTAAAAGATCGTTTCAGCAGGTTCTTTCTACAGATAACAATAAAAGAAGGATCGTTCAAAAAGGGTACGACCGACAGGCCCATGAAAAAAATTTATATTTTTCTAATTCAAGATCACAACCCTTGTCACCACAAGCATCACAATCTTTGTCGCATAACTTGCCTCAAATTCCATCAAACTCTAAATTGTCTATGCTATCAACTAGTACACGTTCACAGATTTCTTTTGATCATAATAATTTTGATTTAAATACAGTTTTAAGTTTTTCACGTAACACCTCGGATATTAACAAAAATATCTGCAGGGAGCTACTCATGTTCGAGGCGTTTCCAGAGCCATACATGGATATGGATCAACTCTCGGACGGGTAGGTAAATAGGTTGGTTATTTATTTTCCTCCATAATATTTTCTTTGCATGATACTTTGTCAATAAAAAACATGAAGAATAAAACAGAACTAAAAATAATACAATGTAATGTTCGTAGTGTATGTTCAAACTTAGAAAATATTAACAATTTAATTATGGAGGAGAGACCAGATTTAATACTACTTAATGAAACCTTTCTAACACCTGACCGGTCCTTTAATGTTAAGGGTTATAATGTAATTAGGCAGGATATACATGATTGCTATGGTGGCGTGGCCACTTGCATTAAAAGCAATATGATTTACAAAGTCAGTAAAAAAATTTGTTCAGAAAATACCCATGATATTCTAGTAAAAATCGGTATGGTAAGTATTATTAATGTTTATATTAATACTAACTAAGTGGTTGAACAATCTTTGTTAGAAGCGCTTGTAGAAAATATTAATGAAAGAAAAATAATTATTATGGGGGATTTTAACTGTCACCACCCTTTATGGGATAAATCGCCTATAAATAGAGGTGGAAGAATTATAAGCGATTTCTTTTTAAAAAATGACCTTGTGGTTATGAATGATGGTTCGGCCACTCTATTAAATAATGTAAGAAATAATAACGTTAGTGCAGTAAATATTACCTTAGTTAGGAATGAGATAGCATTGTGTTCCAATTGGACCACGATAAAGGATTGCAGTAACAGCGACCTACAATTTTGACTTATAACTGTATTGGTCTTGATATAAAAGAATCAGTGATTAATACCTACCTTTTAAAAAATATCAAGAAAGCATATTGGGAAATGTACTATGATAAAGTTCTCACACAGTTAGTTTTGGCTAATGATGATAATATAAATTACAACAAATTAATTAATATTTATAATATTATACTGTTGGGTGATTCAATTCCTGAATCATGGAGAAGTTATAATATCATTTGTCTGCTTAAGTCTAATAAAGATCCTAGTTCTGCACAAAGTTACAGGCCAATTGTGTTGGCCTCATGTGCCTGTAAAATTTTAGAGTTATGATTAAAAATATAGTTGATTGGTATCTGGAACACAATATCTTATCTCAGCTACAATTAGGTTTTCGTAAAGGATAATGCAGCACATTTGTCTGATTTTGTTTTTAATGCATTTTTAAGCTCAGAAACGGTTCTGACTATATTTTTGGATATTAAATCAGCATACGATAATGTTAATATTTATAAATTGTAAAATAAAATGAATGACCTAAAGTTATGGGTGACAGAAATAATGTCATTCATAAAATTTTACGTGCTAGATTCTTGTATGCTAGAAGTAGCGATGGGTCCTTCTTGGGGCCTTATTTAGCCACTAAAGATAATCCTCAAGGGTCTCCCTTAAGTACAATTTTATTTAACATTTATGGTGCGGAATTGTTTGAATTGGATTTGGGTGAGGTAAATATTATAGATTCTATTGTGAATCTATAGAATCCATGAAAATCTTAATGAACAAATGTCTTCACATCGGTAATATTCCAAAAACGTGGCAAAATGCCCAAGTCATCTTGTTACACAAAAAATCTCAGCAACTTTCGCCCAATAAGCTTATTGCCGCATCCTTATAAGCTCCTTACCAAGATTCTTACAAACAGGCTTACGCGCAAACTAGATGAATATCAGTCGAGTGATCAGGCTGGTTTTCGCAAGGGACATAGCACTGTAGAGCATCTTCGAACGCAACGGACACTTATAGAAAAGTGTAACGAGTACAATACGCCGCTCCATCTCGCTTTTATAGATTTTAACAAGGCTTTTGATTCTGTTGAACTTTGGGCAATAATCCGAGGGTTGAATAATGCTCGAATAGACTCAAGGTACACTAATCTACTTAAAAACATGTACAAAGAGGCGACTATCACAGTTAAAGTGCAAGAAAATGTAACAACCAATCGAATACCAATTAACAGAGGCGTCCGACAAAAGTTATTTATTTACCCTCGCATTGGAGGACTTATCCAGAAGACTAGATTGGGACAAATAGGGCCTGCACGTGGATGGTAGATATCTGAGCAATTTACGCTTTGCCGACGACATAGTTTTAATCAGCAGTACGTAGGAAAAACTTATTGAAATGTTGGCAAAAGAGAGAGACGGAAAAAATCGGTTTAAAAATGAACATCGATAAAACCAAACTGTTGACTCCAGATCCCGGCAACGTACGCCTAGAAGGACAACAAATAGAGAAAGTCAACGAATACATATATTTAGGACACACCATAACACTGGGTAAAGAAAATCAAACAGCTAAATAACAAGGCGTATTCGACTAACATGGGCTGCTGTAGGACAATTGGGAACAACATTAAGAAATCCAACACTTCCTATCAACCTAAAAAAGAAGGTTTTCAAGTCAACACATGTATTTTGCCAGTCTTGACTTATGGTATGGAAACAATGACTCTCACAGTTAAAAGCGCGAATAGACTAAGAACAACACAACGGGCAATCGAAAGAACTATGTTAGGGGTAAGCCTAAGGGATCATATACAGAACGAGGATATTAGAAAAAGAACAAAAGTCGACGATGTTATAGAGCACATCGCACGTCAGAAATGGCGTTGGGTGGGGCATATGGCCCGACAGGACAATGACAGATGGACAAGACATATAATACAGTGGCGTCCAAGGCAACATAAAAGAAGTGCTGATCGAACACAGAAACGATGGATAGACGGTATAAGAGAGATAGCGGGAAGAAAATGGCACCAGATGGCACTGAACCGATCCGAATGGATGCAGCAAGGAGAGACCAATGTCCAGGAGTGGATGCAGAAGGGTTGCTGGAAGAAGAAGAAATATTATAGGTTATGCTGACGATTTGGCGATTTTTGTGAAGGGACGAGACATTGATACTATGGTGGCAAGTATCACTGACGCTTTGTCAAGAGTTAATGATTTTCTTCAGAATTATCATATGTGCCTAGCATTGGATAAGTGTGAGGCTATTTGGTTTTCCAAGGGACGTAGGAAAAATTGGCCAACCCCAATTAGGATTTATGGTCAAACAATTGAATATAAATCTTCAGTTAAGTACTTGGGCATTTTTTTTTCATAAAAATCTAAAATGGGACATACATATAGAGTATATAGCCAATAAAATTAAAAAGTCACTTAATATGCTAAAATCAGTATGTAGGGTTTGGTGGGGTGCAGACCAGACCACCTTTTTAATATTTTTTCAGGCTTTAATTGTCTCTCATTTGTACTTTGGTGCTACACTTTTTAAGCCTGCCATGCCAGTCAGAAAGCGCTCAATAGATTGGATGTTGTTTTTTATGAAGACTTGCGCATTTAGTTGGGTGGCATGAGATCTACTCCTAGAGCAGCCCTCCTGGCGGAGGCCTCTATGGTGGATTTAGGGCAAAGAAGGAGAAAATCGTTTGCACCCAAAATCATACGATTTTAGACATTATTCTTGAGAGTCGTAGGTATATACTGTACAAATTTGGTTGCATTAATATTCATAAGGTCACCTACCTTGTAAAAATGATTGAAAATTACCTTCCTTATATGAATAAAATATACAAATCTATGAATCTACCATGTTATGAAGTTGATTTTGATACCCTAATTCCGCCAACTAAGATCGTTAATTGTAATATAAATAAACAAGAATTGATGATTAAAGAAACATTTCTTTCAGCTACAGAGAAATTTAAATATACTTTCTCTTTTGTGTATACTGACGCCTCAAAAAAGGAGCGGGTTATGGTATTTCTATACCACACTTAAATTTTAAGTTTTCAGCCAGACTTAATGACTTAACTGGTATTTGTAAAGCAGAGATAGTTGCGATTCATGAGACGGTAAAAATTAGAATTCATAGAAAGATTTCTAATGCTATTATATCCACTGATTCGAAAAATGCAATACAAAAAATAAATAATAACCTACTGAATGTCAGAGCAGATTACTGGTCTTTAAGAACTAAACGGTTAATTTTGGATGCAGGAAAGAACGGATTCGATATTAGATGGGGATGGATTCCAGGGTAGTCGGACATCCCTGGAAATACAGAGGCAGATACGCTTGCCAATGTTGGTAGAATCTTAAATATTCCTAGGGTTATGGATATTGACGCGGTAGAGATTTACAATAAGATTAAGTTGTCTCTTAAAGTAAAATTTAAACAAAACTGGTTATCTATAGTAAGTAAGAAAAATTATCAATACTTCTCGAGTCAAAGTATTTTTCCGGAGAAAATATGGTTCTCCTTGTTGCCATATATAAACCGTAGACATATTACTACAATTATTAGGATGCGCACTGGACATTGTTTAACGGGAGAAATGTTACATAAAATATTAGAGATACCCCTTATTGCAAATGTGGTCGAATTGAAAATCTTAATCATATCTTTTTCGAATGCCCCATTAATGAAGCCGACAATTATGATTTATACAGAAAGTTTATTGATCTGCAATTTCCATCTCCTATAATAATTAAGTCTATTCTAGCCAAGATCTCAAGCGAGCCAATCAAACTTTTAATTAATTTCATTAATTGCAAGTTGCAACAAATTAAAATTGTAATGCTCAACTTGGTAATGACTTGTTTTTTTCCTAGATATGCTTGTCTGCTTTATATATCCATTATCCATGCATGTTATACTAACCAAGCCCAATCATCGTAGACTACTTGATGTTGAATTGGTTTTACGCTTGTTTCGCAGCACTTTTGGAACGTAATAAATAACATATACCTAATTGTTAAATATTTTAGATGGTCACGTGATGGTTTAGAGCCAGACACTACGTGGTCATCAAGTAATGGAGCTGGCAATTGCCTAGGAGCAACGCCATAAACAAAATCTGGAACCTGGATAATTTCCACGGTTTTTTTGCATTTGTTCTAAGACTTCTATGTTAGTTATTCGTTGTATCCACGAAGTTCTTCTCATTCTTCTGTAGCACTACATTTCAAAGCTAGCAAGACGTGTTTCCATAGTTTCTGTGATGGTCCACGCCCCTACTCCGTATAGTAAGATAAAGAATACATAGCATCTTAACACCCTAGTTCTTAGTTAGATCTTCAGTTTAGTGTCGCATAAAACCTTTCTCATTTTGTTACAAGCAGTTCTCGCTATTTCTATGCGCCGCATAATTTCTTGTGTCCGGTCCCACTTGTCATTTAAGCAGCATCCCAGATATTTCATTTTTGGGACTCGTTCTAAGATGTTCCCATCTGCATATATCTCTCCATAATCATAGTTTTTGTTTTTTTTTTTGAAATTCACTTTCATACATTATTCCGCGCATGTGTTCTCGATACGGTCAACGATCAATTCCTTCTAAGTATTTTGCTAGAAGGACGGTATCAGCCGCATATCTTAGGTTATTTATAAGTATATCATTAATTACGGTACCTTCGTCAATCTCGTTCAAGGCTTCTTTGAACAGTTCTTCTGAGAATATATTAAAAAGCAAGGGAGACAGCATTGTTGTCGTACCCCGTTTAATTTCTATTTCTTTGAAATTTTGACTGTCGACACATATGATAGCTTTTTAAAACCAGTATAGATTTGCAATTATTTTAGTATCCTTATCCTCTATTCCCGTTGTTTGGAGAATGTCAATCATTCACTCGTGAGGTACCTTATCAAAGGCTTTCTCAAAATCAACGAAGCACATGCATACATCACAGAGAGTTTGTAAGCTGAACAGAGCTTCTCTGGTTCCCAAGCCTTTTAATAAACCTAGTTGGCTGTTAATGTTTCTCACATCCAGTGGCGTATTATCGCAGAAGCCTAAGAAGTTTTAGCGGGCCTAATATTCTGGAAATACAACGTGGAGAAAATAAATTTAAAAGTAAAATAATAATAATAATATTAATAATAATAATAATAATAATAATAATAATAATAATATAAACTGCGGGTGAACAGCTTTTTTGCGTTGTGTAAAATTTTTGTCATACGATTCAGCTGGGAACTACTGGGGGGTTCTCCGATGGAGGAATGCTAAAATAATTGAAGAAAACGTCAAAAGGTCAAATATTTTGAAAAGATTAACAAGCAAATAATTATCCAGTTAGGCAAAGGAACTAATAAGTGTAAAAATGCACTCCTTAAAGTGATAGAAGCCATTAAATTAACAGCTTTATGTTGGCTAGGACTTGAGGACATGCTGAAGTTTTCGGGTCTTCATCGATTCGAAATTTTATGGGTACTTTAGAGCTTATTGCTAAGTTTGATCCCTTTTGCGCTAACCGCATTGAGAGATTCCGAAATCCTGGCAAGGGCACACTGCAGTGCGCGCATAATTGTGGAGTGGACGAGCTTACTCTCCAGATGGGATCTCAAGGGCAAGTGAAAATTGTTGAAGAATTAAAGGTTGCCAAATATTTATAGATTATTATCGATTCAACGCCAGATATCAGCCATAGCGATCAACTAACATTAATTATTCGTTACGTTTGCCCTAATGGAGTACCTGTCGAACGTTTTCTAACCTTTATTTCTAACTGCGGTCACAATCTTTTGCATTATTTTTGCTTTTAGAACATTGTACTCTTCTTATATCCGCATAGTATCGGGTAAAGTAATACTTACCGCACGCAAATGAGTGAGGAAAAGTTAACTTTACCGCACGCGAGTAAGTAAAATTGTTAACGAATTTGTCATTTGCTGAGAAAGGCATAAAACTGATGTGCAGATCTTCATTGAGTAATAATAATTTTGGTTTATTTTACTGTCGACCTAACGGGCCTGCTAAGAATCAGTTTTTAAAGAGGGACGTAAAATCGAAGTACTTTGATATATATCTCTTCAAACTTATAAAATTTTATTATAGGAAAATATTGTAAAAAAAAATTGTCAACATTAAAATAATAACTGCATCAGATTATCAAAATAGATAAATACTTAGATACATTTCAACTCAACTATGGGCAACCATGTTTTAAAAAATTAAATGCACGTTTAACTAAAATGGTTCTTGTATAATCGCCGAAATTTATATCTGTAAATACACAGGATGTTTCAATATTACACGGACAAACTTGAACAAGTGGTTCCATAACCTCGAAATATTTTTTTTGAGAATTTTTACTTACAAAAAATTATCTAGTAGTTAATATTGACAAACCAAAATTTTCATACTGGCAAATACTGTCCCTTCCTTTAAATATTTATAAAAGTTTAGCTAAAATCTGATGGTTTTCTTTTTGCGACATTTTCAAAAGGGTTCGGGCGGAAATCTGGCTTAATACGCCACTGCTCTCATCTAATTTGGTGTATATACGCTTGTGAATAATTCGTAGGAATTTTTTCAAAATGTGGTTCGTTAAGTTTATTGTTCTGTGTCAGTTCTGCTTACTATGTTAGAATAACAAAATCGGCGTTTTTTAGCCATTTTTAGGTTTATTTTTCCAGGTTATTAGAGCAAATTCAGAAGTACCAAAAGCAAAGCGAATTTTCCTCGCAATTTTCTAATACCATATGCTTATAATGTTCGAATTAACAAAATCGGTAAAATATTTAAAATCGGAAAATTACAAATTATCTTTAGGTATGTATCGATGTATTTCCTTATTGGTGCAAATTCACGAGTAGCAAAAGCAGAATCGCCAATTATGTCAAAATGGCAAAATCCGTAAAATATATTAAGTATATCGGCTTTTTTAAAATAATTACTCTATACTCTTCTGGCATGTTAAAGCTGTACCACATGAATCTCTAATGCTAATGAATGTACAGATGCCAACAATTGTAGATTTGCGATATTCAATGTAACATTTTAAAACTGGATGAATAGATTGATTTACCAACTATAAACCTAAAATACGATTCAAAAGTCTAGAAAGTCTAACTAGAAAAAAATATATAAATAAATGTCGTGTTGTACAAATAAATATGAAAGAAGGTAAGAAGACGTAATGAAACGAATCCCCGATACAACTAAAAATACATTATTTTGTTGTATCTTTCCAAGTTTAGGCGAACTAAATCACTGAAGTAATACGAAAACAAAAATTTATATTCTTTATCTAGCATACCTAAGTAGGTATATAAAGCGTAGGTAAAAAAATAATAAAATATTATAGAAAATTATTGAAAAGGTTTATTTTTTGCCTTGGTCCAAGCAAATTCACTTATGCACCATTGAAATCAATTATTGTAATAGTTTTTTTTACATTTTACGTGCGTCATGAGCGTTATTACAGTCACGTGTTGGAAATATGGCGATAATTTCAGGAATTTTCTGGGTCAAGGTTTAGTTTCTCTATTTAAAATTAAAATTATTTTTTTTTAAATAAATGGTCGCAGATAAAATTGATGTTATACATTACACGTGCGATATGGCATAATATAGAATATCATGCCATATCGCACGTGTAATGTAGAGGGTTATCCAACGAGGACTAGAAAAGGCGATTTTTTTACTTTCCCTGTACTTTTATAAAAAAAAACAAAAATAGCCATCTTATGTAATTTTCTCCCACGAATTCGGATATGTTCAGCAAAAAACAATTGAACATCAAATAAAAGTGCTAGGGGTCACTTTGATATTTTTTTAAATGGAACACTTTGTATACTACAACATTTTTAGACTGTCTAGAAAAACATTTTGTTTATACTATCCTATACCTATCTTTAGCTGTTCACCAAATATTGACAGTTGAAAGTCGAGTATTTTGACACTTTGACAGGCTCTAAACCGCACAAGATCAAAGAAAACGGTTTGCACATTCCTATCTTTAGTTTTCATAAACTATCGAATGATAGTATCTTCGAATTTAACCTGCGGATAAAATTAACCGGAATTTTTAAACCTCCGGTTAAATTGCAAATAGGAATGTGCAGACCGTTTTCTTTGATCTCGTGCGGTTTAGATTTTAGAGCCTGTCAAAGTGTCAAAATGCCCGACTTTCAACTGTCAACATTTGGTAAACAGCTAAAGATAGGTATAGGATATTATACATAAAATGTGTTTAGATTTCTCTAGAGAGTCCAAAAATTTAGTAATATACAGGGTGTTACATTTAAAAATATATCAAAGTGACCCCTAGCACTTTTATTTGATGTTCAATTGTTTTTTGCTGAACATATCCGAATTCGTGGGAGAAAATTACATAAGATGACTATTTCAGTGTTTATATAAAAGTACAGGGAAAGTAAAAAAATCGCCTTGTCTAGTTCTCGTTGGATAACCCTGTACAGGGTAGCTCGAATTCGTGTCTATGTATGGGTACCGTTAGAGATACAGTGTCGGTCAAATTAAGGCAAAATTGCGCATTTAGGTGCCTAACAATATTCCGTTTAGAAAGTTTTAAAATTCCGAGTATTTCCGGAGATATCCGGAAAACACCGAAATTTTTAAAAATCGTTTTATTTTTTTCCTGCGCGTATTTAAAAAAAGAAAGTTGATGATGATCCCTTAAAGACGAAACGTCGGATTTAAAACTGGATATCATCATTGGATAGAGGGGAAAAAGTGGCAATGCAGAAGTGCAATTAAATTTGAAATCCGTTTTTAAATAAGGCCAGGAACGATTTTTCAAAATTTCGGTTTTTTCCGGATATCTCCGTAAATACTCGGAATTTTAAAACTTTCTAAACGGCATATTGTTAGGCATGCGCAATTTTGCCTTAATTTGACCGACACTGTATCGCTTACGGTTATCAAGTTCCCCATACATAGACACGAATTCGAGCCACCCTGTACATCAATTTTATCTGCGACCATTTAATAAAAAAA
Organism: Pissodes strobi; assembly: GCA_016904865.1. Taxonomy (NCBI): domain Eukaryota; kingdom Metazoa; phylum Arthropoda; class Insecta; order Coleoptera; family Curculionidae; genus Pissodes; species Pissodes strobi. The sequence goes on along the minus strand of MU184449.1, from coordinate 12,927 downwards.
AATTATTTTATATAGAGAAAATAAACCTTGATCTAGAAAATTCTGATTTTGAGACGATGCGCGATGTGTTAAATGGGATATTAAAAATGGGTTACGTAATTAACGTAATAAGAGTAAGTACGTCACTAGTTGCATTATGAATCAATTCAATTACATAACTGTTGGCGTAATGACTCTTATTACGTAGCTGTAATAAGTAAACATTAATGACGCAATAGGCTCTTACTATGTAGCTCGTAGACAAAATTATTTAAATTATATTCTTAATTATATATTTTAACTCTTTGTTCGTCGCAATACTTCAAATCTCGTTTTTGGTTGCATTCCTGTCTTCAGCTGGTTACAAAAATATAAAGTTACTAATCCGCCCTTCACTTTTGCCCAATCAGAATAGAAGAATTGTGAATAATCATGGCTAAAACAATTTCCCTCTACCACTCCTAGCCACCTCCCAAGTAGAATGACATGGGAGAGGGGTTCCACTCCTAGCCACCTCCCATGTAGAATGACTTATTCCACTTAAGTAGGTGTAATAAGTTTAATACTAAATTGAATACCTTTATTTTTTATCGACTTTTCAGGATATAGATAACAACTAAACAATTTTAGTGAAAATAATGTATTTTTTACGAAAGCAGTGCTTTCACTCGCGTGATGTGGTGAGGGCACTGGACTTAACATAAATAATAAACAAATTCCATGAAATGAAACTATAGGTGTTTCTCTTTCACCTACACCAACTGCACTTGGTGTACGTCAGTGTAGCTCCACCAAATAATCGAGCAGCAGCGAAAGAAAAAGCCATCTCACCGTTGTGATCGCAAAGTATTATTGCCTTTTTAATGATTTTCTTACAAAATTGTCTTGGGCCTTGGGCAGCAACAGTATAACAAAATTCAAAATTCTAGGTTAAGTTTTGATTTGTTTACTATTTTTCCGTCAGTTTGGCATTGTCCCACCATCCTGGGCCAACTTACACCAACAAAATAGTCGGTGGAGAAAGTGCTGCACTAAATGGCACTCAGTGCAAGTGCAGTGGAGAAAGAAAAAGGTTTGGTGCAAAAGGTGTACTTAGTGCAGGTGAAAGAAAAACACCTTATATTAGAGTAAATTCTACACTAAGTTTACATGACAACAACTTTTCCGAACTAAAACTTTCATGTTAATTTGATAAAATTTCATTATACTATAAAATAATAATGCAATATGAATTACCTTTGTTTCTCGGTTTTCCAAAAATAATTTAACACAATTTTCACAAAATGTGTCGCACATTTTTTTACTTAAATTAGCACTCAAAAATAATATAAACACAATTTTTTCGAGGCCTTTCGAAACGGAAGCGATGCAGTAATGTCAACGCATTTCTATACCTGCTGACTATTTTTTGTCGGCCATCAACAATGCGTAAAATTGTTCGCTCCATTGCAACAAAACAGTATTTTTTACGTTTTGGCCTGTTCTGCTTCAAGACACATTTCCGTCACATTGTGGATTTATGGGGACCGGGACAGGCATGGCCCCGCAATGTTGCAAGGTTTGTTCGAAATAACTGAACTAAGGAATTCAACTGAAGGATTTCAGTTAAAGTAAATAAAGAGAAGCTACATTATTGTTTAGTCTTCACTTTACTCGGCAAATTAATTAGTCATATGTAAATATGCTTGCAGATAAAATTAATCATAAAATGTGAGGAATATTATAAAAACGAAACTTCTCGGGGGAAATCATTAATATTATTATGTTCACGTTCACCACCAGTCAAAACAAAACCATGGAAAGTACATCATAAATACACTGCAATAAAAAGCTATGAGCTTTTGATAAACATCTGGATCCTAGACATGAACGCATTTCTTAATTGTCAATATATTTCTCTGTAACTATTACTTCGTCTGGAATTAACTATTTTACAAAATGCAGCCTTGGCAACCACGCCTGGATCGGATCGATTTCCCCATTGGGGTTGCCGCTGGCATATTAGAAACCTGTCTCTCTAAAATACTGGAATGGTAGTAATATATTACTTATGTTGATTAGAAATAATAAAAAAAGAATTATGCCTAATTTTCAACAAATCTAGAATGATTGCGAAGAAAAAAAAACAGTTAATAACTAGTGAACTATAGTATTTATTTCATGGTTTCTTATTTTAGTTGAGATATTAGTAGGAGTTTATATCTTATAGTAGAATACAAATTAAATATAAGTTTAATTAAAAGCTAAAAATAAAATGAAATCTAGATTAAGGAAAGTATTAATGCAATAACAACTTTGATATTTCGAAAGAAAATCTTAAAATAAAATGAAATCTAGATTAAAGCAAGTATGCGATAACAACTTTGATATTTCGATTTTTTTTTGCTTCACTCCACTTGCAAAGTCGTTGCCTATAATATCCTAATGGGCACTGCAAGTAGGAAACAGCGAGGAGGAAAGATACCGATGGACTATTTTCTTAAAGATGTTTAGACTGTAGCCAACAGGAAATAATTCGGTTGGTAAGGAGTTCCAAATGCTGTTCCCACGCCAGAAGAAAGAATTTTGGTAGAGGCTGATTCTGGGTGTGCTCTGTTGAAGAGCATATGGATGAGCTTCTAGCTCGTCGTGTGGAACGAACAAAGCTGGCATTGGACGGGATCAGAGTTGTCAGTACGGTCAAACACCCTCCGTGATAATATAGGTAAAAAAGGGAGAGATCACACACCATCCGCCTATGTTCCAAGGTGTGGAGGAAACGAGTCAGTGTTTCGTCGTTAATAAGTCTAACAGCTCGGTTCTGGATGAAGTCTAAGAGCGCTAGAGTATGTTTGGAAGCAGAACTCCAAAAGTGAGAGCAATACTCCAGAAATAAAATAATAATTTAATGATTTAGACAAATCTTTAAATTAATCTATGATTTTTTTGTGGAAGTGGCACACACACTAAAGGAGATCCTATGGCACTTGACGAGCGGTGTGTGTGCGAAGACTGCGAATATGTTGATTGACTTGGTTCTTTAATAGCTGTGGGTTATAGTTAGAAGGAAACACATATCCTGGAAGTGAGTTCCACAGTGATGCAGTGCGTCAGACAAAGGAGTTCTTGTAAAGCGCTAATCTAGGTATTTTCAGTTGTACGACGAACAGGTGCGCTCTTGCCGTCTGTCGTGACTGTGCGTCGCTAAGGGTGAGTTGAGGCGGGCCAAATCCTGTGAACATCTGCGGCGAAAATACCTGTAAAACAAGGAGACTCGGCCACATATGTATGTAGTGTTCCAGCCTATCCAGATCCCGGGTCGCCGACGAGACGCACAGCTCTCTTCTGAATAGAATCCATCAGCTTTAGAGTGTGGTTAGGTGCGGCGCCAAAGATGTATAAGCAATATTCTATTATCTAAGCACATGATTATCTTCGTGACTCGAGCTTCATCATCACGAACACGAATTGTTATTAGCCTGACAGAAGAGCAGAGTGTTAGTAAATAATATCGACGTCTCTTCGTTATATATGTGTGACGTTAGAAAAGTAAAATTTATAGCAAAACGGGCGAATAGATGCCAGTCTTTATACCGTTCAGACATGGAATATACTCTAATAAATAAGTTAAGACTTATAGATATTGCCACCATGCTTTATTCCAATTAGCGAAAATTTTCGATATTCTAATTAGCGAAATAAAAAAAAGACTTTCGTTTTCTCTCAAAAATTAGAAGGTCTACGAATATATGACGAAAGATTTACCATCAAATAGCTACTTATTCATTCCAGCAGAAGGAATTTCATAATGTTGAAGAAGATCCTTCAACTTTATTTTTCAACTTCTTTGATGATGACATTCTAACATTGATGGTGGACGAAATACATCGATAAGCATCACAAACAAACAAAACACAAACTATCACTTTATTTGAAGCAAATTGATTTTTGGGCATACTGATACTTAGTGGATAGAACCGTTCGCACGAAAAATCCGATTGTTTATAACGATTTGGTTTCTGAATCAATTTCCAGAGATAAATTTGAATTCATAGTGGGAAATATACGCTTCGTAGATCGATAAGTCTGATAAGTTTGCAAAAGTTCGGCCTTTATTTGATTATCTCAATGAAAAATATATGGAATTTTCGACGGCTGAAGAACATCACAATATAGATGAAGCAATGGTACCATACATTGGCAGACGTGGATATAAACAATATATTCATGATAAGCTTATTAGATACGGCTGCAAACTTTGGGTGGGCACAACTCGTTTGGGATTTATCAACTGGTTTGAGCCATATATATATAGGGAACATCGACCATTATAAGTACAACATATAAAGTTCTGGGTAGTGGATTTTCAGTGGTGCTTGAATATACAGACAGACTAAAGGAAACAGGGCCAAACTTAACGTTGCATCTGTTTTTGCTATTGTTTTTCCTCTCCAGCTGTAATTGAATGTTTGACCGAAAAAAACATGTTCGGCACGGAACCAATTCGAGAGAATCGTATACCTAAAAGCCTTCTAGAAAAGTCCAAAATAATGAAAAAAAGGAGCAGAAGTGGGTTTAATTACTGGAAGATAACACCCGATCAAATTACATGACAACAACATTGTGACACTCTGTTCTTATGTCTGTGGAGTCAATCCTGTGCATTCAGTAAGACGCTAGTCGCAAAAAGAAAAACTATATATATTCAAGTTGAACAGCCACACGTTGTCATTTTATAAAATAAGAATATGGGAGGAGTGGACCGGTCCGACCAAGGCATTTGTTTATATAGGGTTGGAATTCGTGGAGTAAGTGGTATTTTAAACTTATCAGCCATTGCGTTGATATGGCAATTCAAAACAGCTGGCATATTCACAACAAATCCGGTGGAAATCTGGATCAACTGGCTTTTAGGTGAACAATGGCTAAAACAATCTTTTGCAAAATAAAAATAAAATTTTATCAGAGAGGAAGACCTACCCAAAATATTCTGGGTTATGGCTGACTTGACCATTATGTCACACTACAATCTAAATAAACAAGATGTGGAAAGTGCGATCAAAAGTAACAACAAGGTGTGTGATAGGAAATGTGATGTCGGATTACATGTGAAATGCTTTGTTAAGTATCATATAATGTAAACTTTTTGGTAGTATATTTTCCTACATGCAGTACGATAGAAAAAAAATGTCCTGGTTAAAATAGAAATAAAATATTATGTTTTATTAGTCGTTCATTATGGAATGCGACATATGCAGTGAAAGGAAGGGCCCGAACGTGAAGGTGTTTTCCTGTGATGGATGCATAAAGAATATTTGTACGAAATGTAGTGGGGTAACTGCGTCGGAAATAAAAGTGCTTGAACTAAGAAATGGAAGAATCCTGAAATTTTTGTGTCTTGAATGCATTAAATCAAACATATTCACCCTTTTATATGAAATAATAGAAGACAAAAACACAATAATTAATGGTAAGAAAGAAATAATTACCCTACTAAGAGCAAAAATTGAATCCTTACAAAAGGAGATGGATAGAAATATTATTACACCATTATACAGTCAAATCACACAGAAGCCTGGTATGGGTAAAAATTCTATGAAAATGGGAAATATACAAATAAATAACAATATACCAAATTTAATAATTAAGCCAAAAAAAAACTCAGAATGCTGATGTAACGAAAAGAGACCTCCAAACTAAGATAAAACCATCAGAACTAAAGATTGGTATACAAAATACTCATACACTCAAGAATGGTGGAATGGTAGTGAAGTGTCATAATAAGCAAGACATAGAGACATTGTGCCAGGAAGCTGGAATTAAATTGGATAATTATTAAGTGAAGCTTACTAAATTAAGATTACCTCGTTTTAAGATTGCTGCTTATGATGGAGACCTGACTATTGAACAGATTGAGAAGTGTATTCGGGAGCAGAACAGCTTTATGGATGACGAGCATGAGTTTAAAGTAACATACCTGAAACCCAATAAAAAAACCAATACTCACACAATCTATGGAGAGGCTTCGCCTCGCCTGTTTCACAGAATGATTAATATGAAAAAAATATTTATCGAATAACAAAGATACCCAATATATGAAGAAATATCCATTCAAAGGTGTCTCAAATGCCAAGAACACTATCACAAAAATAATAATTGTACTAATGATCAGAAATGCGGGTTTTGTGCAGAGCAACATAGTTCCATAGAATGCCATAAAATATTTAAAAATTGCATTAACTGCAAACGAGCGAATGAGAGGTACACTCTTAACTATGATGTAAACCATGAATCTGGCAATCCTGAGTGTCCAGTGTACAAATACCTTATACAAATTTTAAGAAGCAAGATTGACTATGGGGGATTCAATGGCTGCTGACACACCAGAGATAGAAATTGTGAACAAGCTGGACCAATTGGAAAGTGCAGCTCAGGAGTGCATTGACTGTGATAGAATTAAATATATGATTAACCCTAATAACAAGGTCTTAAATATTTTACACTTTAATGTCAGAAGTATTCATAAAAACTTTAATGAGCTTATAGTGTTTTTGCAGGCTTTTAATCTGACGTTTTGTGATATTATTGTACTGAGCGCGTGCTGGCACATTGAAAATCATAACCTATATAATATCTCGAAGTATAATATGTATTACAACATGGGCAACTTAAGCAAAAATTATGGCACTGTTGTGTATGTAAGAGAGGGAATAAATGCTAACATAGATTATTTTAAGCTTGACAAATCGGGCGTTACTTTAACTAGAATAGATTTTTACATTAAGGATATTGCCTATAGTATTACATGTGGATATAGGCCCCCTTCCACTGATATTCAGTTATTTATAGATGACTTGGACAAATATTTTACCGAAAAATCTAAAAAACAGGTAGAATTATTTATAGGTGATTTTAACATAAACATAATTAATAAAAATGATGTTATGGTTACACAATATCTCTCTCTACTAAATTTTCACGGCTTTTACTTGGCTATAAATCGGCCTACGCGCGAAACTCCCAATAGCGCCTCATGTCTAGACCATATCTCTCTTAGGAATAAACTGAACTCGAATGATTTCCAATACACTTCGCTTATTTTAAATTCTGATCTAACGGACCATTTCCCTGTTATGATAAACTTCTCTGGCGACAGGATGGTTTGCAAACAGAATCAATAAATCTCCAGAATAATTGAGAAAATAAATTATCAAACATTTCATGATTTCATTAGTAAAGAAAATTGGGAGGAGGTTCTGAGAACAAACGATCCTGAAATTGCAACTGAGGTATTTTCAAGAATTGTCTGCACCTACATAGAACAATCTAAAGAAAAAAGGACCGTATATAATAAACATTGCAACAGGTTAAAACCGTGGGTTACTAATGGTATTATTGAAGCGATTAAGCATAGGGATAAAATGAAAAAAAAACTCACTGAAAGAAAAATAGCTAATGATGAAGAATACAAAAAATATAGAAACAACTTAAATAAAATTATACATAAACAGAAATATGACTTCTATAAAAAACAAATACAGGATAATGAAAGGGATTTTAGGAAAATATATAAAATTATTTCTGAAGTAGTAGATGAAAAAAATAATATTAATCATAATTCTTTTGAACTAAAAAATGACATAGGAGAAACTTTTGCGAGTAATATCTTTAGGCTAACTACTGCAATTCCTATTTTACCAATGTTGGAATAAAAATGCTACATCAAATTAAAGCTGCAAATGATCCTGTTTATTTGCAGCATAACTCTATGACATCAATGTTCTTGGGACCTGTGGATAATTGTGAAGTAATTAAACAAATTAACACTCTAAAAAATAACTGTGCCCCCGGTTTGGACTGTATAAATTCAAAACTAATTAAAACATTCTATAATTTCTTTACTGAGCCTCTCAAATACATTATCAATCTGATATTTAGAACAGGAATTGTACCCTCAAACTTTAAAACCTCGATTATCACGCCTGTCCATAAAGCTGGAGGTACATCGAAAATTACGAATTATCGACCTACAAGTGTTATTAATAGCTTCGCAAAGATCTTTGAAAAATGTTTAAGGGATAGACTTTACAATTATCTCACGAATAATAATATTCTATCCCCAAATCAATATGGGTTTTGCAGTGGGGTGAATACATCTGATGCTATGTACGAATTAACTAAGCATGTTACTAATAACTTGGATAATGGAGGTAATTGTCTGGCGGTTTTTCTTGACCTTGCGAAGGCATTTGACACTGTGCCTCACGACTCTTTACTGAGTGTGTTAAGCATTTATGGAGTTAGGGGTGTAGTGTTGGAAGTCTTTAAAAGCTACTTGGCGGAAAGGGTACAGGTGGTTAAGGTCCGGGAAACCGATAGTGAACCATTAAATGTGCAAATTGGCATCCCTCAGGGCACTGTACTCGGCCCATTGCTCTTTATAACTTATATTAACTCTTTGACAAGAATTAATATAGATAATGGACTAGTAATATCTTATGCTGACGATACGGTCATAGTTTTTAAGGGAAGAAGCTGGGATGAAGTTAAGGCCTCTGCAGTATCCGGCATATTTAAAATTAAAAATTGGCTTGACACTTTCAAATTGACTTTAAATGTTAGTAAAACTAACTACATTGCATTCTCTCTAACAGCTGCAAATAGGCCGGATTTTGGTAGCATCGTGGTTGAAGGTTTGGAAAAGGAGATAACTGAGGTGTCAAGTACAAAATACTTGGGATTAATTATTGACCGGCATCTCAAATGGGGGGAGCACGTGTTAAAGCTTACTAACAACATCAGTAAACTTATCCGAAAGTTTTACCTTTTGAGAGAGGTCTTGTGTACCAAACTGTTAGTGTGTGTATATAGGGCGCTCGTGGAATCCTGTCTGAGATACGGGATAGTGGTCTGGGGTGGTTTATACAATAATTCACTGAAGCAATTGAAGGTTGTACAAAACTACATTTTGAAAATCATTTTTAGGAGGAGCAAGAGATTTCCTACACATTTACTTTATGGTGAGGAACATTCGTGTGTTCGCGTATTGTTTGTTTTATGTACCTGTTCATTAGTTCATCAAAGAGCTAAATTAAAGAATTATGTAAATCATATTTACGCTACTAGAAGCATTGCTAGCGAGCACCTGAGAGTTCCAAATAGTAATAGGAATGTTAATCTTAGATCTTTAAATTATCTTGCTCCTAAAATGTATAATATTCTCCCGACTTCTATTAGATCTATTGTTAGCGGTAGCAGGTTTATTGGAGCTTGCAGGGTTTATGTTTCACAGAATCTACATAGACGCCTCTGTTTTAGATTGAGCCTTTGATGTTGGATTGTGTGTTTTGTTCTCAGAGTTCTGTATTGTCTGGGTTATATAGCGGAGAACCTATTTAACCTTTTTAAATTTTACTTTTCCCTTGCACTTACGGGCATTTAGTTGCTTAGGTGCAAAATAAAAAGCATCTGTTAATATTATAACATCTTAGTTGTAATATGCCAAAAATTATGTATAACAGCACTTTTGTCAATAAATTTGATTTGATTTGATTTGAAAATTTTGATTAAAAAGTATTCAAATAAACTTTTAGACATGTCTGGGTTACTATAATAGTATATTATGATATAAGTGTATAAGAGGGCCTTTAAAGCACGCGCGACATATTTCAAAACACGACGCGCAGCGGAGTGTTTTGTAAGTCGCAAGGGCTTTAAAGGCCTCTTATACACGTGTATCATACGCTATTTTTTTATTACGAATGCATCATAATCTCAAAAATGTTTTAAATATTAAAATTAAGGAATATATTGACGAATATATTAATCTGTCACATTTGACATGATCAAATGTTTCTATAGCAACCTTTAAAAAAGTATGCCGATCATAAACATCATTTTATGCACGCTGCAGCGTGCGATAATCGTTGATTATGATGCATGCGTAATAAAAAAATTATTTTAGATATATGACCTTATTTTCACTCAAATCTACGGGCGCGCGTAGTCATCATAGGTTATCTTTTGTATGTAAATAAGCATAAATTTAAAATGTCGTTTTCGTGCAAAGTGTACTTAATAATTTTATTAAATAATGCATGGAGGGAATATTTACTGTTTACCGTTTACCAGCTATAATTGAAAATATTCAGTGTATACATTTAATGATGCGCTTCTTATCATGTAATCATAATGATAGCATACATGGTATCATGAACCATGAACAATATAATTTCAGATCTTGTATGCACGCCCCAAATGTTATCTTGGCGCAGTTTAGATGTCCAAATTTAAAAAGTTGGAGTTTTTACCACCACGAAATTCAGCTTAAAAATCTTTATCATTTTAGCTTTGCTAAGGTGCAAAACGTGATACTATAATTCGTAAATCACTGGTAAATGATCGCAGTTAACTATAACATTCGATATTTTTTGTACCAGACCTTTTGATTGAATTCGAACAATGGTAAACTATATAATAGTAAAACACGTGATGTTTATTTCGCGCCAACGATGTGCAATGTTTGTTGGATTAGCAATATAATTATCGCATATAGTTTATTTTTGCTAAAAATACATGTTTTGTTGATCTATTTTTGACGATTATTTGCTTCCATCTTATTACAAAATAATTTTTGATCAACGTTGCTTGTGTATAATCGTACTAGGTATCGTATGACTTAGGCTGTGAGGGTATCACATGCCCAATACGACAAGTTGCGCCGTTTAGTTGCAAAACCAGATCTGTCGAAATATGTTTTGCCTTTCTCTTAAATCCTCACTAAGAATTTTACAAATTTAAAGAAAAAATCTTTTACAATTAAAAATGACCTAAATGAAATACGTATAAACAATAATTCAAGCCAAACATTTTTCTGCAGTTGATATTTGCGATTTTCTCAAAACAATATCGCTGGAACATGCATCTAAACGCCTCAGAAATAAATATTATTATTATTAATTTTGTTTGGCGTAAAAGTAGTCTAATATTGACTGATATTTAATATTTGCCAATGTTTGCTAATGGACCTAATGAGTATGGTTGTGAACCACGGTCCAAAAATGGCATAAATTTAACATTTTCTTAATGGGATACCTTACTTGGTTAATTTTTGAAAACGTCTCATTTTTCAACACGTTTCAATAAAAACAAATTTGTAATCATTTTCAGCAACAATAGTAATATACTTCATATGAGAAATTTGCGATTTAAATTAAGTAGTAGACAACAATAAGTATTGTGAAAGGCCAAAACACAAAAGGTGTCGAAGTCTAGAGTTTATCTGGATTTATAGATCGACGTAACATAAGATCCAACATAAGCTTGACATAAGAAGTTCACGAAGATTTAACTTCTTATGCTATATACTTATGTTCGACCAATGAAAACACGGATTTTTAATTGTATTTACCTTTTTTTACTCGACAGCGAACAGATGATAGAATGACATATGCGATATTCAACTCCTTTGACAAATTTAAGATAAAATATATGGAATTTGTATCGTTATGAAAACCAAAAAACAACTGGTTATTTTCGCTTTACAGCTCAGGCGCAACATGACCCAAGCCCTTTTATAATATTATTATAATATGCTTATGCTATGCGATCTCTATACTATGTTTATCTTTAGTAAATCTATAAATCCAGCTTTATTACAACTTGCGAGTGAAACAAATTGGATATTAACATTATATTTAACAGATTTGAGGCTTAATGTAGCCGTCATTATTTGAAAATCAAACCCAGAAGCCTCTTTTAAATTTTCAAGACTTGACCCAATAATATAACTCTCCCTGGGTTATCCGGATAATTTTTCTAAACTCTGATGGTTCCATTGCGTTCCAAGAAGTCGACAACCTCACGAACTTCATGAAGGATCTCCATCCTACTGCCATATAATAATTTCGTATTCTGCCACTGGTAGTTTAGCCAGGAGGTTATCAATTTCATTTTAAAATGGCTGCTGGTAACTTTGTCCTTTTAAATTATCCTTAAAAAAATAGACCCAGTTATTTTATTATTAATAATACCACACCAGATATGAACTGATGCTCATTCCTGATATTTTATAGCTTCTTACGTTCTCGGGTTTTCATGAGCTCAAAAATACATATTATGTCGGGTATACATTGCTGCAGTAATGAAGGTATTTTCATCCGGCCACAATTTTTTTTAAATAAATCTGGATCTCCATCCTGATTTGTTATTATTGAACTAAAGACGAATTGAAAACATAATTCTTTCTGTGCTGTCTTCAGTTGCTGAACTGGAAGAATTCGAAACGAAATCATTTTTTTACCGTTTCAGGGTTCTTTGGAAGCTACCGTAACTGGTTGTTAGTCTTCTTAGACCATAGCGGATATCTCGGCAGGCATCTGCAATTATATTTATTGTATCCTGCACCATGGCTCTTGCAACGATGCGCTTCTTATCATGTAAAGACTTAGTTTCTTCGAATAAACGCTTTAAATTTAAAATTGTGTTCAATGAAACACTTTTATGGCCTCGGCAAAATATCTCCGACGAACCTCTCTTCATTAACGCCACTTGTTTAAAAAAGTTTTATGATCTGAACTCTTTTTCCAGAGAAAGTTTAATTTTACTCAACACTAAACCCTAGACTTTGGCAATATGTTGACCTTTTCTATTTACTAATAATTTAGATCACAAATTTCTCATATAAATTAAATTAATTATTTTATTATGAATGCGAAATCCTTTTTATTGAAGCGTATCGAGAAAAATGAGATGCTTTAAAAACCGAACCAATAAATAAGGAATCGCATTAAGCAAATGTTAATTTTATGCCTAATTGAAATAATTTTCTTAAGTGTTTCTTCAGACTCTACGGGAATAATACACTAATACACAAGATGGCTATTTGAAATGTTTTTAAAAATCGGAGAAAAGCGACAAAAATGACTCCTAAGCGAATCGTTATTCGAATAGGACCTGTTGGTGTTCCGG
>MU184448.1:122064-145308 GCA_016904865.1 Pissodes strobi | reverse complement strand
TATCAAGATAAAGTTTTGATTGGGCTTAGGGATATTGAGGGGCAAAATTATGATAGATTTGAAACATTAATTCATGTAGCTGCGGATCAAACAATACCGAATAAGAAACCATACTTGGGGAATAAAACTCATAGTCCTGCGCCATGGTGGGATGCATCAGAATGCAATTACCTCATAAGTCAGAAGAAGGAAGCTCTTAGAAATTTTAAAAACAATTACACTATGGAGAACTTCATCAATGTTAAAAAAATCATGGCAAGTACCAAAAGAATATTAAACCAGAAGAAAAGACTAAATTTTCAAAATTTTTGTTCAAAATTAAACAGAAATACTTCTGTAAATAGAATATGGAAAACTGTGAGAAGGTTTAACAAAATTAAAACCCCTAATAACAAAAATAACTTACCGTCTGAGGAGGTGGCTATGGACATTTTAAATAATCTGAACCAAATAAATATTGACCCGGATTTTGTGTTAGGAAATGTGTTGGGCTTCAATGAGCCGGATATAACACTAGTAGAGTTTAACTATGCTTTAGAGAAAAAAAAAAGACTCGGCCGCAGGATTAGATAATATTTACTATTCCATGTTAAAGAATCTCCCAGATAAGGGCAAAAGAAACTTGATTGAAATATATAACCAATGTATGAGGGGTAGGGAAGTACCATCCCAATGGAGGAAAACTTTAATTTTTCCAATCTTACAAGATAATAAAGATAGTAATATAGCCAGTAACTTTCGGCCCATAGCGCTTAATTCGTGTATAGGGAAAACCTTAGAGATAATCATTAAAAATAGATTGGAATGGCAATTGGAAAACAAACAGTTCTTTTCAAAATATCAAATTGAGTTTAGAAATGGGAAGGGATGTATGGAGAATTTAGCCTACCTCACCTTAAGCATTCAAAAAAAATTTCAGAAGCGGGTCCATACATTGGCGGTATTTGTGGACATTAGGGCAGCATATGACCATGTAAATATTTTTTTCTTCAAACGTCAGTAAATCCGTCATTACTCGACTGTGTAGGCGGCCGTGAAGTTTCGTTTTTCCTCCGCCGGAGCTTTATTTTTCACTTTTCCGCCGGCGGAGGTAAAAGTGTTGTCATAGCTACATAGATACAATACAAACACACAACAAAATAAGCGTCAACAACTCAAGATTTATTAAACTACAATTTGTATTTATCACTCAATTTGTGACTGCATTTCTAAAAATCACTAATTTAGGAACAAATTGGTTATTATTTAATCGAACTTACTCAATAACTGCTTATCAATACGGAATTAAAACGCAATCGGAGACGCAATCTTAAAAAAATAATTATTGTTTGTTGTCCACTGACAGCTTTATGTTACATTACTATAGCGACAACCTGTGCCTATTCACCGACACCAGTCTAAGCCGCCTTGCGAACCCACTTATCTTTAATAGTAATTAGATATTATTACTATTAAAAAGAGATGTTTTTGCATTAATTTGTCGACATTTGAAGAAAAAACAGCATATTTTATTTGGAGGAAAAGTTACTTTTCATGGCTTGCTCTCTATTACCATTAAACACGAGCGCGCCATGAAAAGTATCACTTTTCCTCCATATAAAATAATATACTATTAAATTGTATAATATACTGTTGGAAGCCGGAATTTCTATGGAAATTTCCAATTTGATTTTTAAATTGTTGGATGGTAGGGCGACTTATGTATTGGAGAAAGGTGGGCATATTGTCGGACCTAAAAATCTCTCAGTGGGTTTAGCACAGGGCTCTCCTCTGAGTCCATTGTTGTTTAACATATATACTAAAGGGTTACATAATAGGATTAATGGAAAGGTCAAACTTTTACAGTACGCAGATGATATAATTTTATTAATGGAATGGATCAGTCCAGTCTGCTCTCTAGCATCGCAGTTCAGTTAAGACGTTCGCTTGAATAGCAGTAAAACGTGCTGTTCTCCGCTGGCCAAAGGTCAAATTCCTTTTTGGGCGAATTTTTCTCCTTTTGTATGCACAAATATTAGCGAATATTTAGTGCACCTCAGTTATCTTTGTCCAAGGTTGGACAAAGACCTCCTTTTGGGCGATTATCCCAAGATTTCAAGGCAAGAAACGACGGCGACGTAGCGTCTCTTTCCCCCTTTTGTTGAAGAGAATACATGAAATGGCGGCACCGAATTGATAACTCAAGTGGTCCCTGTACTGTACTAGTTAATTCAAGGATTCAAAGTGGAATCCCTAGCTGATTAGAGTGAAGTAAAACATTGGAGATTAAGGTATTCTGTACGAAAGAAAGGTGCTAGATTGAAAGCATAAAAGTTTAGTTCATTGAAAGTCAGAAAGGACAAAAATATTTCAGTTTAAAATTGCATAAACAAGACTGTTTTAGTCTTTAGTTTTAATAATTAAGAAACCTTTTGTAATATTAGTTTTATACTTGAACGAATGATGAATGATTGAAAGTTTTAGTCTAAGAATTGTACATATATAATTCCTATTTAACATCGAAAACACTGGTCATTTATATATATCACATTTAAATGCAATTTACACCTGCATTATTAAATTATATCAATACCGAATACATGTTTCAATTTATCTCACCACCCTATAATATACTGTCCATTAAAAGTGGTTAATTAAGATACCACACCCGTCTTTATGGTTTTAAGCAATAAGCAATAATAAAAGCACTTGTTTATCCCGACCAGTAGCTTGTGGTAAGTTTTTTAAAATTTTCTGTATAATTTTGACTTTTATTGTAATTTTGACGTACTTTTGTTATTTTAATGTAGTTCTCTTATACAAAAATATATTTTAGTTAGAGTCTGATGATGATGAGTGAACTCATCAAAATGCATTACTCTTGATCTAAAGATTGGCATTTTCATTTGTGGAGAAAAGTCTTCCCCCTTCCTCTAACCTGCTAGAATAGCAACTCCACTTCAAGAATGGACTTCTACTTACAAATTGTGTAGGCTTTTAAGAATTTCGCGACCTTGTAAATTTGAGAAATTTTGTTCTGCGTTGCATTTTAGTCCACTTTTCCTAGTTTTTAACCTATCAGCCGCCCCTAATCGTCTGTGGGTATCTGTGCGGCTCATGGTTCAATGAGGAAGCTACTAAATTTTTCTCTTCTAGAGTAGGTAGCTTGTCTTTCGTCATTTATTATATGATCACAAAAAAATATAAAATTGTCGTAAATTGCTATTCAGAAGAACCAATATATAATAACATTGGCTTCAAATATTAAAACTACAAATAAGTCATACGAATATAATCAAAATCCAACTAGAAATAACCTAAGCAAAGACATGAACATAATAGTTGGAAACTTCATCTTCACTATGATGTGGCACAGTGACTTTGCTTGTCCGGAAAAATTAACCAAAAAGCATATCTTGATTATGAGAGAAATAAAAGCTGCTAACAATGAAGTAAATCACTTACACTTTCTAGACCAAATGACAAATGATGCAAAGTTAACAAAATTTGACAAAAATTAGCAAAGAACATACTAAGATCTAATAAATCGCACGTTAGCCTGGTTATCAAGCACTTCGCAAGTAGAACTTTTTATACCGTGCTGAAACTGGCAAAAATCGTTTAAATTTTCAAAACGGTCTCGCTAAGTATGTAAAATTACAGGTTTGTCCAAATTCAGAACAGATTTATAAAACCCTAGAACAAAACAGGCACTGAATTACCAATTAACAGTCGTTCTAATCAGCTACCCAGCAATGCTTTTATATCTACGAAGAACACGTTAATCTCTTGGTTGCCCGAAAGTGTACAGGTTCGGAAATATCTTCAGAGAATGGTTATAATCAGCTTTCGTTTGCTTACCAAAAAACTACATGCCAAAGGATATACAATATATACAATTATTAGACTCGTGTCTCATACCGTAAATTTGGTTCTCACAGTACCTCATGGTCCAATACATCAAAAGGTCGATCTGGACATAGGCGAAACAGAATTTAGGTGTCGTAAAGGCTTGGGAACACGAGAGGCCTTCTTTTTGTTTAGCCTACTCATTCAAAGTCGTTTGGATGTTAATCAAGGTGTGTAGGATGCATATTTCACTGACTATAATAAAACGCTTGATAAACCCCACCATGGCAAGTTATATTTTAGAATTTACAGATTATTAGCTAGTCAAATAATGAAAAAAATATCGGCATTGAGACATCAATATTCCAAAACTGTTGTATTTAAATACCGGTATAACATTAATTATTTTCGTAGGAATCAAACATCTTAAAAAAAATGGCTATTATATTTAAAAAAATACAGTCGACGAAAATCCAGCTTTTCTGAGCAATTCTAAATAGTATAAACTATCTGGAAAACGTAAGAAAAATATGTCAATAAAATTTACCGAAATAAAATGTTCTTGGTGGGCCATCGTGATTTTACTTACTTCAAATAGTATTGCAGCTACCGTGACTCCATATGGATATTTTAATGCTATTTTCAAATTTTCGTACTCCTCGGCAAAAAATACAAAGTGACCTTCTAATTCGTACCTGAAAATATACAGCCATTATTTTTATTATGAATCACAAGATTAAACGAACTTACCTAAGTGATGTTCGATCTTGATTATATGAAGGCTCCGTTGAAGTAAATACAGGTATTATGTAATACCTCCGCTTGCGGCGTTATCGATCACTAAGTTCAAAGTCCAAACCTCTCGCCCCGGCTGCCACGTCCCGATCCCGGTAGCATTTTTACGTTTCCTATACCGTGTGTGCAACCGGTTGCAGACACAGTCTAGGAAACGTAATGCGCACCAAAGCACTCCGATCCCTATACCGTGTGTGCAACTTGTGCGCATTATTATGGCTTTGCATGGCCCTCCGCACATTTCGCTCGCTACGGGGGCTCAATCAACGAGAACTAACCAAGTGCTAACCAAAACTAACCCAAGGCTAACCCAAAATGAAGAAAAAAACTTTTTACAAACATAATATTAAAAAAAAATAACAAAAACACCGACGGGAATCGAACCCGGGCCGCCGAACTAGCGGTCTAGCATCTTAACTACTGAACCACCAAAGCATTTGAAACGACTTTGCTGGACCCTAAAGATGTGACAGTTGGCGTTGCACACACGCTTAGGGATCGGAGTGCTTCGGTGCGCATTACGTTTCCTAGACTGTGTCTGCAACCGGTTGCACACACTTCAGTCATTTTCAAAGTACATTTTGTCGCAACTTATAACGGGTTAAGGGGGGGGGGGGGGGGGGGGGGGTTGGGGCCTTATTTACTTCAACGAGGCGTTCATATAATCAAGATCGAACATCACTTAGTAAGTTCGTTTGATCTTGTGATTAAATTCAGCCACGTTTCGTAAATATAGGTATTATGCAGTTGCTTAGAGCCGGTTGTAACAACGAAACACTTATTATCAACGGATAAGTAAATTTATTAACACATTAACCTTGCATTAAATGAAAATAATAACCCAGAATGGTGAACATTAAACGAAACTCTAAAAAAAATTAAGATAAAACAATTAATGCTTTTTAACAGAAAACACAAAAAACTCTTACAAAAACAAACGCTTAATAATAGTGATATTTATAATATAATCCGATCTATTAAAAATTCTATTAACTAAGGACTGTTTCCTCAAAGGTTTTGCCCGAAATTACAGGTGTATTACCTACGGTAGTAAACATCCTGAAATTATCTGACCAGCCTGCAGCCCTTCCAATAGTATCATATTTTAACCCTTTTCTACTAGCAGCTGAAACTGCAGCATGTCTTATACCTACTATAGCCTGTCAATTTCTTTATATCAATACCGTTCCTACCTAAAATAGTCTTAATCCAACGGCTAAGCTAAGCGTTTGCGTACAAGCCTTATGAAAAGGTTTCCTAATCGTAATGAAAAGAGAATTTTCCGTTCCCCTAAGTGTTGAGTTTAATCTAAATAAGCCAAAAGGGTGTGGGCCACACAAATATGTGGGTCAGATTTTAAAAAGGGTATTAATACCATAGGCTGAGGTTTATTTTTAGCTGATGTTTTAATTCTGTTTGGCACAGAAATCCTAATTTCATCGTCATTTCTGTGAATCAAGGGAATTTTTATAAGGGCAAGGGTCTGTTGCGAGTGCCAATAAGGTTACACATTTTTGAGTAAGAAGCTCGAGGCTAATTTCGAAATTATTTAGTCGCCTAAGATAACTTAGGACAACACAGGGGTCCCAAGTATTTTCATATTTAGGTAAACTAGGCCTTAACATGTAAGCTCGTTTAAAAAATCGTTGGATTCTAAAGTCCTGAACTAAATCGGGACCCGCTATTTGAGCTATAGCTGACCGATAACAATTTAGGGAACCATGTGAAGCTCCATTTTTAAACTGCAACGTCAAAAATTCCAGAACATTCACTGCATTTACAATAAATGGGTTAATCCTCTTGGGCGTACAAAATTCCCACCAGAGCTTTAAACCGCAATTATATTGCTTGAACGTCGCTTCCAAAATTGAAGCCATGCATATTTCTAAGGACTCGTCTGGGACTTGTCCACGTAACAGAGCTTCCCTGATAACTTGCTTGCAATCAGGGAAAGATTGCCCCATAAGGGATGCGGGATGCTGCCAAAAGAAAGTAACGTTAAGCCAGGTCAAAATATTACAGGTGAACCTACCAATAAGGACATAAACAGTGGATACCATAGTTGCGTGGGCCAATTTGGCACCACCATAATACCTTCTGCGTTATCTTGAATGATTTTTTGGAGTGCTCTTAAAACAACAGAAAATAGAGGGAAAGCGTAAAAATAATATTCATTCGAATTTTGTGTGAAAGCATCCACTGTGATGGCGTCCGGATCTCGAAACCATGATACATATTTGGAACAGTTTTTGTTAATGCGGCTAGCGAAAAGATCAATTTTCGGGCTCCCAAATGATTTAACCTACTTTCTATAAGCTTCATCAGAGAGGGCCCACCCTGTGTCTCTATGTAGAACTCGCGATGCTTTATCCGCGTTTACATTGTTTTCGGATTCAATATATGGACCAAATATGTATATGTTCCTACTTTCGCACCACTGCCAAATTGTACGAGCAAGGTTATTCAATTTTGGAAATTCTACGCTCCTCATGCGATTTATGTAAGCAATATCCGTGGCGTTGTACACTCTACATAAGATGGAGCAATTAACTAGATTTCTAGAAAAACATTGAACGAGCAAGGTTATTCAATTTTGGAAATTCTACGCTCCTCATGCGATTTATGTAAGCAATATCCATGGCGTTGTACACTCTACATAAGATGGAGCAATTAACTAGATTTCTAGAAAAACATTGAAGCCCAAAAAATACAGCAAGAAGCTCCAAATAATTAATGTGGTGACTATTATCGTCATCGGACCAAAAACCACTTGAACTAACATTATCACAGTAAATACCCCACCCGGTATTCGAGGCATCTGTAAAAATTTTCAAAACATATTTGTTCTCCCATATTTAATTCATATTAATAGGTAAGTTTCTTATCCACCAGCAAGTATCTGACATTAACTTATTAGAAATTTGCAAGGTCGCATTATAATTTCCATTGTTTTTTCTTAGGGCTAAGTACTTCTCACGCTCAAACAATTTGGTATATAAATAACCGTATTTTATAGCTCTACATGATGAAATTAATGGGTAATTATTGCTTATACGGTTTTCTGCTATTTTTGGATTAAATGGAAACATTTTTATATAGGCACATTCTAGTATCTTTGGGGATTGCAAATATACTAGCGGAGAAGAGATTTTTTTTTAAAGATGTTTGTTTTCTTTTTTTAATTTGGGTTAGTTTTGGTTAGTTTGGGTTAACCCAAACTAATCCAAACTAACCTAAACTAACCAAAACTAACCCAAATTAAAAAAAGAAAATAAACATAACTTTTAAATAAAATAAAAAAAATCTCTTCTCCGCCAGTATGTTTGCAATCCCTAAGGACACTAGAATGTGCCTACATAAAATGTTTTCCATATAATCCAAAAACAGCAGAAAACCGTATAAGCAATAATTACCAACTAATGTACCCAATATTGTTGCAAAATCCCTTATTTTAAAAGTTTTCCCCTTTTTAATTTTAAGTAAAATATACCTCAGTCTCCCGTTTTTCGTATGGCAGTGAAATTGTCATACTTAAGGAATTATATTTAAACCCTAAATAAGTATACATACATTTTTAGGTATTACGCTACTTTTTTTTAAAGTTAATTATAAAGTCTTAAAATTGCAAGGACATTCTGTAGACATTCATTATATGATTTATCCAATAACAAAAAATCGTCTAAATGAACTAAAGAACGATAACCTTTCTTTCTTAGGTAAGCGACAATGGGCTTTATCACAAGCTTTATTATCTTAGTAAACGATCTAAGGGCACATTTTATTCCAAAACACAAACAATTATACTAATAAAAACAGTTGTCAAAACGGAATCTTAAATATTTTCTATAATGTTTATGAATGGGTATTAAAAAATATGCGCATTTTAAATCTATCTTAGCCATAAAACAACCTGGCACAGTATAAGCAAACCGTGAACCTGGTGTAATCAGGCGGGCGGCCGTTTTATGATCCTTCAACTTAAGGCTCGATGTACAGGGACGTGAAATGCCGTCGCGCGCGCTCGGCGTGTTTTGCCGTCCGTTTTAAAAATACATAGTATTAAATTGAGTAATGCACACGATTCGAGCTGTACGTCCAACTGCAATTGACGTTCATTCCACGCCCGACGGCACGTTAACCAGACGCTGGTTTCTCTACCACGTCGACATCAAAATAACGTTCGGCGGGATCCAACGTGCTTCTAGTATATGCGAAGTAGTTGAGCGATGCACACGGAAGACTCGCGCTGAGTTTTTGAAAACCTACTATGGCGGAAGATTTTCCTGACACGGAGTTACTTATTGAAGAGGTTCGGAAGCGGCCAGATATTTGGGATGTTTCTTCTGAACCTTATAAAGACAAACACAAGAAACAATCTGCGTGGATTGGAATTTGTCAGCAATTTATTGTCGATTTTGATGAAAAGGATGAGAAGGAAAAAAATTAAATTGGTAAGAATATTTCTTTAATTTAAAATTTAAAGACATACATAGGATTACATCATACCATTGTTTTTATGACAACGTAAGTAAAAATATTTCTAAATCATTCCATCCTGCCAAGGTAATTTTCCTTCAACACTGACAAAATATTCCGCCCATAAGTTTCTGTATTGATTTAACGAAGGCCCTGCTCGTTCAGTGCATTTATCTTTGTCGATATTTTCCAATCCACTAATTGATAAAGTGTCATCGTACTGAAATCCATCCCGATCTCTGACATAGTTGTGCAGGACGCAACAAGCTTTCACAATAGATATGCCAAAATCCATATTCACATTTAGTGGTCTGTGAAAAATTCTCCACTTGTTTGTCAATATGCCAAAAGCACATTCGACATAGCGACGAGCTCGACTAAGTCGATAATTAAAAATTCTTTTTTTATGACATAGAAATTTTCCACTAAAAGGGCGTAAAACATGAGTCGACAAAGCAAACGCTTCATCCCCAATAAATACGAACGGCATTAGTGTATTTGTTCCTGGAAACGCCTTGCGTGACGGGATGTCCAATTCGTCGTTTTCTAATTTTTTTAAAAAAGTGGAATTTTGAAAAATGGTGCTATCCGACTCCTTTTCAAAAGACCCAATATCAACAAAAATAAATTTATAATTTAAGTCCGCAACTGCTAGCAGTACAAAAGAAAAATAATTTTTATAATTAAAATAGAAGGATCCAGTCATTGTTGGTTTTACTATTCTTACATGTTTGCCGTCTATGGCTCCAAGGCAATTTGGAAAATTGGCGTGTTTTTGAAAATGTGATGATATTTCAAGCCACTTTTTTGTCTCAAATGCAGGAAAGTTTTCTTCTCTTAAATTTCTCCATATCGCCAGACACACATGTTTTATCATTTTTCCTAAGGTTGAATGTCCAATCCGATAGGTATAATGCAAGTCAATTAAATTACAGCCGCTTCCCAGATATCTGAAAAAAAAGCAAGTGATTTATCATCAGAAGGAACAAGTACAGTGCGAAAATTTTAAGAAAGTTAATATTGCTGCTGTTAAATACTTTTAACTAAAACTCCCACTAATATAAAAATGTCTTTTAAGAGAATCTCTCTGTCTATGTCTGTTGTTTTTTATTTATATTTTCAAGAAAAAAAGAACGTCAATAATTTTTTTTTATTTGATATGTAGGTATGGATTTTATTTTTAGGAAAGAAATTTATGACTCGGTGGAAGACAGTAAGGGATGGTTATATGAGAAACCTTCGAAAACGTATAGTGTCTGGACAGGCAGCCGAACCAAAGCGTTCATACATATTTGCCAAACAACTGTCATTTCTACAAAAAACGAATACAACTGCCAGTACGGACTCGACCTTGGGTACTCCGGAAACTGAATTAACACAAGAAAAGCAGGATGAAGAATTTGCAGATGAAACGCTAAAAAAGAAAACGTTCACTGAATCCCAACCGCGCAAACGTAAGAAGGTCGAGGATGCCCTGATCCTCTTCATGGAAGCCCCCATTCCTGTTCCCAACGTCCCAATCGTTAATCCAACAACTAACGTAGAAGATGATGACAAATCTTTTCTCCTCTCGCTTTTGAAGATGAAAAAATTGACTTTCGATTAAATACATTAAACTGCATCAAAAGTATTCGTGGAAAAAGACTCACAGCACAATATTATCCATACTATCCGTCACATTTGCAACCTCTTTCGGGAAATCAGTTTTCAGGCCATAGCAATAATTCTAATTACATGACTCACAATTCTGGCGGAAAGTCACAAGTTACTAGAATATCCCAACATTCCCAACAGTTTCTGGCACAGTCAACATCATCCTATGTACCGCAAATTCTTCAGCCGATTCAAGTTGAACCACCGTTGTCATCTCCCGCACAGTCAACTTCCTCTTTTGTATCGCAAACTGTACAACTTACTCCAACACCCCAACCATCGCCTGCAGAGTCAACCTGTTTATATTTATCGGAATCCATGAACTTATTTGATTAAAAAATTGCAATATATTTTTTTTTAATAAATATGCGCTGTAAATTAAAAATAATATTTTACTTACCTTAATGGACACGCCAGCATTTCTCTTGTTGAAATCGCCAGCCTCATATTTGTATCTTGCCTTTTTATTGAGGTGCATAACTTTGCGTGAAGTTCATCAAAAGATTTGATGCTCATTCGGAAATAGTTAAAAAACTTGGCTTCGTCATTTCTTAAATCACTAAACAGAGTTTCAAAAGTACCTCTCAGAAGACGGGCGCTAACAAAGGGATGCGTCCAATACCTCCTTTTTCTTTTTTTACAATAATATCTACATACACAGTAGGCAAACACAACTCTCTTCTTTACGTATAGATCCATTTTATATAGCTAATTTTTAATATCTACATAGGGCGAAATAACTCTACCGGCTGGTTTGTGACTGAATATTCGAGATCGTAGGCTCCTCCATTTAACATTGGATGTACGCAACTACATTTGCCGTTCGTGTACATTAAAACACAGCGTGTGCCGCCCAGCTGACGCTGCGTGCGCGCGACGGCATTTCACGTCCGTGTACACCGAGCCAGGGCTTATAAATTCATTTAACCGTTTGAGATTAATAATTAGCCGGAACGAACCGTCCGGCTTGGGAATGGTAAAAATGTTTGAAATAAATTGACCCTTTATCGGATTGACCTTAGATATAGCTCCTTTCTGAATTAGTTGCCCTATCTCTTTATAAATTATCTCCCGTTCTCTATCAGACCATTTTGGTTCCTTAGGAATAACTTTTTGACATGTTTATGATAAAAATCGAATTTTATAGCTCATTAACCAAGAAAAATATGCAGATTGCTAGTAACTTTTTCCCAGCGAGGAATAAATCGTCTAAGTCTACCTGCAACAATGCCTACCTCTAATGCCGTGGCTGTTTTTTCCAGTCTACGTATCTCTCTTGTTTCTCCCGAAACTGAGGCCTGGATTGTTGAATTCTTTTGTAGCTCTGTCTCTTGGAAGCTATTTGATAGCGTTCATTCCGCCGGCGCCGTGTACCCACACGCTGCTTGTGATAGCATGGACTCCAGGAGTTTAAAGAGGTTCTGGAAGTTCCTGGTTTACTATTGAAAGCCTTAGAACCTTTTAGTTGCTGAGACGATACTTGGAGGTTTTTTGGTGTTTTCAGCCTCCCGTCTAGGTTCTCTCCGAATAGCCACTCGTCAACTGGAGAGTCCAAGAGGGTATCCTTCAGGTCTTTATTTAAATTCAGTGAAACAAGATTCCTTCTGGGAACTGTTTCTAGATTATGAATATCTAAAAGGAGACGACTGCATCACTCAGGTGTTCAATGTGTTACTTGGCCCCCCCTTCTTCCGTAAGTAAATCGGTTATGACTAGCTCAATGGCAGACAAACATGAGCCAATTTGAGCCTGTAAATTGCTTAGGCGATGGTCGGTCCCTAGCTTGGACAGTTTCAGTTATTGCCTCTTTCACGACAGGATTTAATTTCAGAGCTTGTAAAACCGTACCATTTTCGGGACATGGATATTTATTTAATAAGCCCTGACGTTTATCGGGATGCAAACCCTTTTTGGCAGTATTTGTCCAAATATTAACCACATCCTGGACCATGGTCCTTACTGATGCCTCCTTCATCCCCCATTATGGACAATATGTCTGGTTGCAGGGAACCGGCCGCCTGATTGTCAAGGTTGTCGGTTTGTGGCAAGTTAGCGGCACTTTGCCCTGTAACCAAAAAATTGAAATAAAAATACGCTGATTCCAATGCGGCCTAAATAATTTCCTGTTATCCCAAACAGGCTAAAATTTACTGTTATCCCAAAGAGACTAAACAATTTCCTGTTATCCCAAATAGGCTAAAATAATTGACTGTTTTCCCAACAGCTAAACAAAAATTTGCTAGACAGACTAAAATAATTTTCTTTTATCCTAACAGGCTAAGATAATTGCTGTTATCCCAAGGAGCAAAGGGCATATAATAGTATATTATGATATAAGTGTATAAGAGGGCCTTTGAAGCACGCGCGACATATTTCAAAACACGACGCGCAGCGGAGTGTTTTGTAAGTTGCAAGGGCTTTAAAGGCCTCTTATACACGTATATCATACGCTATTTTTTATTACGAATGCATCATAATCTCAAAAATGTTTTAAATATTAAACTTAAGGGATATATTGACGAATATATTAATCTGTCACATTTGACATGATCAAATGTTTCTATAGCAACCTTTAAAAAAGTAGGCGCATCATAAACATCATTTTAAGCACGCTGCTGCGTGCGATGATCGTTGATTATGATGCATGCGTAATAAAAAAATATATTATAGTAAGCTAAAATATTTACCTTCAATCCTTTCCACATCGGAGCGATCACTGTGTTCCAGCGCTTCTTGTGAGCAAGATAAACTAGTAGACTCACAGGAACTTTCTGATAATTTTCGCGGTCTCTTTTTATTTTCCCGTTCTAAAACATCCATCCGACGTTCCAATCTCTGAAGAGTCGCTAAGACCCTTGACTCTAGACGGAATTTTGTCTTTCCCGGGACCCCGGTATCAACCGCGAAGACGACACCGACGGGCTACGTCGTCGTTTTCGTGAATATTTCGACATGATAGCACAAGGAATAACAGTGTGACCGATCCCGCACTGAAACAAAGACTGAAGGGCGTTACTGGGATGGGACGAGGCAGCCGGGGCGAGAGGTTTGTATTTTCAATTTAGTGATCGATACCGCCGCAAGCGGAGGTACTACATAATACCTATATTTACGAAACGAGGCTGAATATAATTATTATTACCCATTACAATTTACAATTTAATACATATGGTTATAAGAACTTACTGCTTTCCATCTATGATATGTTCAGAGGGCCAGTGAAAATGTACGTTATCTAAAGTATAATTTCCCGTCAGGCCTCCGCCTGATAATTTTGGCTTTGAGCAGTTGCAACCGTCCAATTTTAGCGTCACTAGAAAAATGTAAAAAAGTATAAATTATAAAAACTTTCGGGTTGATACAGATTCAGTTATTTGAAAATTGCGTTCAGAGAGGAAAAACATTTATGTCAAGGGCTGTTTACTATACAGCATAAAAGAAGTAGCCTGTTTTTAAAGTAACCTATGAATTGCTCTCATATAATGTATCTATCATTGATGAGAATTTAAAGGCATAATAGCTCATAAGTCCCTTGTGAGGCTCTGCTCGCATCCTTAAATAGATCGTGTTAGGCGTAGTGGTAAGATCTTAGAAATTGCTCGTCCCTTTGTGCTATATTTAGTCAATGCAAGGTAAAAGACATGAAACAAGGCATAGAGGTGATGCTACGTCGCCAATAAGTTGAGTTTGCTTTGGTTTGGTTACAAAATTCCATGCCGGTTTTATTTATCCAAACCAATCAAAATCAGAGTACAAACATTACTGTTTGTAAATTTGCTACAAAAAACAATAGAAAACGTGGCTTAGCAGATAAGTTTAGCTGATGCGAGATCAATTCTGCGCTATGGCCCCCAAGAGAATGACAAATCAGCACAATTAGTACAATTATTTTCTCTCATCTCACGGCAAAATCCATGACGTTTCGTTCTTTCATGGTCTGATGAGATCGCGTCACATCAGGCAGATGCAGCCCTGTGGCAGAACTACCGAAAATTTTTCAGCCCGCATCGTTTAATAGATCACGACAAAGCGTAGAGGTAAGATTTGGATCTCACCAGGCTTAGAAGCAAGCAAGCTATTGACGGAAAAAGTACATGTATAGCAAGATAGGATATGAATATATGACACACCGACGGAACCCATTTATTTGTTCACCTTGCGTGGCCAACATGATTTGTTGGCTTCGGCAAGCATCCAACTGGTGAACAAGTCAATGGGGTCTATCTGTACGTCGCGTTTTCATGTATATTACGTTGAATTTACTTGATATCGCATGAAGGGCCGGGCACTGTCTATGCATCTGTCATTTCCTACTGATAGCAAGTTACATTATTAGGTGCACCTAGTGTATGGTATGCTATACACTCCTTGGCTTAAAATGGGCGATATTGCTGCTTGGCGCCTGAAATTCGATTGATTGTGATGCTTTTTTAGGCATCGTCAAATTTTACTTGTGAGGAAAAATGGCTTTCTACGTTTTGCTCCTCTCTCTTCGTAAGAGTTCTTTTCTGGTGATCTTCCATGTCGATTGACTGCTTTCCTGATCCTGTTTTTACTGTAGCCGTTTTGTTTGAGGACAGTTTTAATTTGTCTTTGTTTTTGGAGTCTGGTATTCTGTAACCTAGAAATTAGGGCCTATAGTTGGGCAAGATGGGGATGAGATTCTGCGTTTTTTGTTGTGTGTTGGGTTTCTGTATATGAAGTATTCGAGGCTTCCGTTTGGATTTATTGTAATGAAAGGATCTAAAATTACCGATTGACTATTTTTTTCTAATGTGACCGTCTACTTTGTTGAAATGTGATCTTGATTTTATAATAAATATTCTTAAGTTGTGTTAGAAAGGTCTCTAGAAGTTGCTCATTATTCGTATGTGGTAAAAGTTATCTACCGTAGCGTTTCCAGAATTTGGGCTTGAGGGGTAACAAAAAAAAATCTCATGGATGTCCATAGATTTGATCGTTGCATTTAAACTGGGTGTTTTCACACAACATTCATATGGCTCCAATATATATCTAAAATTTTCCGTTCATTGCGGTTGTGCCCAAGAACTCGTCGTTCGGGATGCTGGGATAGAGTTATATGATATCTAAACTGGCAAGAATATCATTTTCTTCTATGGCTAAGTGGTCAGAATTTTTGACGTATGACTCTGAACGTTTGACGGTTGGTTGCATGACGCTTGGAGATTTTTTTCAGTTTCTCAGTTGAGGCTCTAATTGCGCTTACAAATGGGGCATCTGCATACAGGCGCAGCTGGTGATTGATTTGTTAGGTGGGTCAAGTGCCGAGCATGCTTTTGATAATAATCATAGAATAACAATTAAAAATTTAAAATTAATTCATAATATAACTGATAGGAGATTATTAGACGCATATGAAAGTATGGAAATTATTAAATGTAAGAATAGTTTAAATAGAGATAGAGGGCCTATTACGTATAGTCCATTGTATGGGTTGATCAAGCGTGACTAGCGAGATTCCAGGATTGGTTCTTTTTAGTTCCACTTGATTAAGCAAACAGTAGTATAAAAGAGAGTTAGGTAGATTTTAATTTTAGTTTATGCATCTCCCGATGATGCTAACAGGGTTAGCGAAACGCGCGTCGAGTGCAAAAATTCTGTTTCGGTATTGTGGATAAAACTCTGTTTTAGTGCATGTTGCCGAAGGTTCCAAACCCCAACGTAGGTGGGTCAAATCATAAAGGTTGAAACCGTTTCTGCCGTAAACAAACTTTAGGGTTTAGAGAACCGATTCTTTTGAATTCCAATCATTATTCAAAAGTTAAACCACCACTAGCTTTTAATGAAAGTATGTCTTGAACTGGAAGCCCATTTTTGTGAGAAGTTTGTTTCAAAGCCGAAAATAAATACCATATGAAAGTAAGCGCTGACTCTAGTTATAGGAATTTTGAAACAATACTAAAAATGGCATCCAGAGATATTTTAGTTTACCGTTCAATAATTCTTTTCTGGGCATTAAATGGGAGCCTTCAGGAATAGCGTTGTATTTTATTTAAATATCTGTAATTCTAACTGAATTTCCGGAAGTCGAGCTATCTCATTTGATTATTATATACACTTGTACCATCCGACTTAAACCACTTGACGGGGGTCCTCCACGTTCGACCATCGAAGCAATAAGGGGTATAAGGGTGAAAGCTCTTTTTGTCTCTGTTAGATCTGTCTCCGTCAGACTGACTGCATTGTCCTACAGTTGTGAAGAAGATTTTTCTGACCATAGCAATAATGAGTTAGAAGAGTTGAAAAATCAAAATGCAGAAAATGTAACAGAGATCGATTTTGTTCCCTGTCCCCGCTCATCGTAAATCTTGCTGCCATAGCGTATACCTCTGCAACTGGCATTGCTCGTCATTATTAGACCATGGTCTGACAAATATTTTCCACATCTGTATAGCCATAAACTCCATTTAATACAGCCGAACGCGCCCCTAATTTGAAAAGTCCGGCTAATCAGCGTATAGGCGAATGGAAATTCACTCTTTCATTTAATTTAACAGTTTATAAAATTTGTGTTTAATTTTCTCTCATTTAGTGGGTTATTGGTTGAGTGACTTTATGTGCTTGTGCAGCTTTGATTTGGTATTTGATTTTTGGACAGGTTGGTTTTTCAAATTATATTGTTGAGTTCCTTGATCTGGGAGGATGTCGGTGACCTTTTTCATGTAGTAAGCCCTAGAGCTCATTATAACTGTTTTTATTGCCTTTATCTACTAACACTATGGCGACTTCTTTGTTTTTTTTCTGAACGTTTTAAGAGCTTTGACTAAAGATAATTCCAGGTTCTTCTTTCCTCAGGTGTCCCCTCTAAAGCAGATGATTTTTGAGTGAATAGATTACATTAGATATAAAAGGGGCTTAATGATTAATAGAGATGGAGTCTAGATACAGGCTGAACCTAGATTAGCCCTAGAACCACAACGTGGAGTCACCCGCGACCCACCCGTTTGGTTTTCTTTAATACGCTTGCGCGCGATTTAGACACCGGGCTGCCGGTTCAGGTAGCTTGAGTACTTGTTGATAGCTTAGGGTGCGCATATGTCTTTCTTGTCCAGATTTTCATAATACCCGATAATAAGTTATTCCGTGTGTTTTGACCCCACGTTGTGGTTTACGTTATAATTTTTTCAAGGTAACTTTAGACGTTCATTTTCTTTTTTTTTTGGACCTAATTATTATTATTATGGGAAAATGGATGATAAAAGTTACTATCTGCTGAAAGGCAGGCAGAGCATGAAAGAAGGCGTCCTCTTAGGGATGAAGAACTTTGGGACGAGCTATACAAAGATGAATCGGGAGAAAATACACGAGGCCAGTAGTCCTTAGATGAAGAAGATAGCGAAGGTGAAGATGGAGTCTTAGTCAACGATTCTAGACCTGATGAATATACATGGCAAGAACTACAGGAGGAGATAGAAAACAATGAGGACATGGACATATGACATACAGAGGATCGTGCCGGCTTTTTGGGTCGTAATGGTTTCAAGTGGTACTCACAGCCATTAGTTTCAAAGAAAACAAGGACTTCTGCAAAAAATATCGTTTTGCATTTACCTGGTCCAAAAGGAAAAGCTAAAGATACTAAAAACTTGAAAGAAATATGGCAGCTTTTTTACCGACGAGATTTTAGATATAATTATCAATAGTACAAATAAAGAAATTGAACGTCGTAAATCAAAACATACTTCTGAACAGCGATATCTACAAGAAGTAAATAAAGCGGAACTTATGGCTTTGTTTGGGCTTCTTTATTTTGCTGGAGTGTTAAAAGATGCACATCTGCCGGGTGTACCGCGTGTCAGGGCGAGGAGGACAATTTAGAACATAGACTGTACCACTATGTCGACTATGCAGATCAGAGAGACCACTTAAGGACGATTTTGGGAGAAGACCTACCGAGACGACCGGAAGAACTGGTTAGAAGACTTCACGAGGAACAATTAGATGCATAAGGTGGATTCGTGCAGGATAGACTGCTGGGTGCTCCCGTCTAACCGTTACTGAGGATTTCAATGTTTTATTTACGCCATCATGTTCTGTGTACGTAGTACACGTCTTTATAAAATTTTTAAATTTTGTATATAAAGACGGAACACGTTAGTTAGGACCCGTGTGCAAGGCTCAATCGAGTAAGAAAGATTAACCCATTAGGGACACAGTTTCTTTTTCGAATAAATTTGAGGGTTATGGGTACCTCCCGGGCTACGGCCCGTCCTAGAACGGAATTACTTTTTAATCTGCCTGCTCACTTTGTGCAGGTGGGCCCTTGCCGACACGGAACCTGGGGTGGCTCGCTTGAACGTTTTTAAATGAAGAATGA
Source organism: Pissodes strobi (assembly GCA_016904865.1). Lineage (NCBI taxonomy): Eukaryota > Metazoa > Arthropoda > Insecta > Coleoptera > Curculionidae > Pissodes > Pissodes strobi. The sequence goes on along the minus strand of MU184448.1, from coordinate 126,218 downwards.
TTAAAGATGAAGAAGGAGATTTAATAGAATTCAATTAAATAAATTTTGGCCCCTTCAGGGCGTGGGCACGGATAAGCTCCTTCAGGGTTCGTCAGTGGGAGGGTGGCGGGCCCCTTTCTTCTTCTTCTTCTTATCCTTCTTCCTCAGGTGTCTAATGTGGTCTATATCTTATTTAGATTTATGGTGAAGAAGTATCGTCGCTACGATAGCAATGATGTCCTCCGTTGGAATGGTTAAATTGAAACTTATAATATGGACTTTCATATCTGGTTCTGATGGCTAAAAGCTTGAGACGTTATTAAACTCTATGTCGATTTACCTTTAACCTTTCTGTGGCTTTCGATTTTCGAAATTGTGTCCGATTCTGTGGGTCAAAAAGATATCTTTTCAATATTTTTTTTCATAAGAGCGGATTGATTCGACTGCTCAATGCAAGATGTAGCTAATTTTTTTAAAAGAAACCCTACGCCTGGTTAAAAAATTTGTCAAGAAATTTCATAATCTTCATTAAGGTTGGGCTAAGTTGTGATTTCGAAAGTAATTTTTTTAAAGAACCATTGCAAAAAAAAAACGAAGATTGTATTAGGTAGCTGAAAATGTTTACACATGTATAAAATTACTATAGAAACAAAATGTTCAAATGCTCACAGATGAAAATGTAGGTGCTACTTGCGTTTTTGACAGATTGTGAATATTACACGGCTGCAAACCAAGTTTTATATAAATAATTAATGAGTAAAAAAAACCTGCTTTGTGTATGTTGGTAAAGGAATATATTTGAGCTAAGAAAAAAAGAAAAAAATAACGTCATTTGAAAAAAAGGTGAGCTGAAGCAGAGGACTAAAAACAGATTTTTATATGACGAAAATGGTTGAATTTTTTAAATCGTGAATGTCACATTTTCTCATCAGGGTTTGACTAATTTAGATTGTATACAAGTTTTCATTAAAATAAAATATATTCAGTGATAAAGGAAACAAAACGCCTTCGTCCTATTATGATATCTGGTTCAATTCTTTAATAATTTTACATCTCATGCCTAAATGTACGATTGTGAATTAAATATAATTTGGAAATCTCAGAACGTATTAGGTCAATGGAGCGTTGAACTATTACCAACAAAATATTCAAAATCAATCGCATATCTAGAAATTAATATGCATCTCCTTTACTAACGCAGTACCTGAATGTCCGTTATTTTCAACTTCGATATTTTCAAAATAATCAAAGTTTTCAAAATTTAGGGATGGCAGCACAGATTTGTTTGCTGAAATTTCAGTCAAAGCGATTGGAGACTGTATTTTGCCAGACTGGCATGAACCCGACCATTTATCTGTAAATAGAAAATAAAAATGATTAATTAAATATTTAGTGTTTTTGGAAAAATATAAAATAGATGCTTTTTATAGTCTAAACACAAATTTATCCTGATATCGATAAAATTTCTTATCGCATCGATCAACTGAAAAAATACGATTTCATCATAAGATGCCACAGTAAATTTATCAATAAAATTAATATACATTTAGTGCACCTATAAATTCTAAAGTTTGATGTTAATTACATCTCAAGCCTGATTCAAGTATTATTAATTTTATAATAAAAGATCAGATTTATCCAAGGCTATTTAATTATAAGATATCAGGCTTATTACTATTAAAGCACGCAATACGTGTATTGAAAAGTACTCGTCACGTCATCCACATCTGTCAAGTCAAAATGTTACATCAAATATGCCCTAAAATTGACAGCCACCGCCAACTATTCAAATAGAGTCCTGTTGAAATTAATTTTCAGCACTTGTATTGAAATTTTTTTTCAACACGCGTGTAATATAGGTTAACTGTGCTTTTTTCACATTTTCATATGGGTTACGTAGGAAAAAGCATTTCATACTTACTGCAAAAAAGGAAATTAGTTCAGATAATGCTTTGGTTCATTTTAATCAAAATTACCTTTAGTTTTAGTCATCGATGCGTATAGGACCAGTATTTTCACACCGACTTAAAACCATTAGGAGAAACACTTAGGTGCTATTTACAAATAATTTCTGGTATTAGAAAATATTTCAATATTTATATGGAAATCGCTTTACTTCATCATTGGAAATCTTTATTTGAAATTTCTCATTTCAACAGAAATGTACTAGTTTTAAATTTCAGTTTACAAACCTTCACTTATGATGTAAATTACAAAAATAAAAATGTTTAACAAATAGATGAAGATGCCATTAAAACTAATCATATTGAAACCTTGGCATGGTATGGTATGGTAGGTAGAGGGGTCGCTCGGCAAGATTTGCCCTACAACACGTCGACCACAATTGATCTTTTGTGCATACCCTTCTATTTTACACGAAAATGGAAGAAAATCTCCTTCGAGAATTTCAGAATATTTCGAGGGTTGAGCTTTTGTAGATCCCCGGTGCCACAAGGGCATTCTCGAGATGCCTCAACCTTTGGCGAGTCAGTGCCTGACTTTCGCAGAGTAAGTGCTCGGACGTTTCAGCCATAATTTGGCAGAGTCTGCCTTGGTCGATAGTGGTTTTCCTCATTTTCTTGGGGTGGTACCTCCAGGGGCCATGTCCAGTGAGAAGGTCTACGACCAGTTTTATCTCACTTTTTTTGTAGCTTGAGAAGCTTTTTTGTGTGGTTAGACGAGTGAGAGATGAGTCTCGTGGCCTGTCTCTGCTTAGGTGCATTGGCCCAATGTGTCTCTTTTCCGCCTTTGTTCCCAATTTCTTAGTTCATTCATTACGTGTCTTCTAGTGATGCCACAGAATGGTTCAGGCCCGCAAAAGGGAGTCTGCGCACCATTCTGTGCGAGCCGGTCAACGGCTTCGTTGCTTTCCACACTCTCGTGCCCTGGTACCCGCGTTAATGTGAATCTGTTTCTGTCTGCCAGTTGATCTGCAGCCATCCCACAATCACACACTAGCCGGGAGTTGATTCTGCTAGATGCTAGCGCTTTTAAGGCTGCTTGACTAACTGATAGGATATAGATCTTTGAACCTCTTATGCCTTTTTTAGGCATAAGAGGTGGTAGGTGCTCTATGCCTTGCTGTAATAAGGCTGGAAACATTCCATCCACCGTAGTATTGAAACCTTAATAATACATTATCAGAACTTGCAAAAGAAACAAAACGTGATCTGTCTTTAAGGTTTTTAACCCATGCAAATTTTGCATTGTAATGATAGTTTTATCTAGACCAAAATGAATTTTCCTTATAAGAAATATGCCTTTTTAAAGGCTTATAGGGCAGTTATACTAAAGTCGCTACGTTGGCGAATTTTGGATGTATTTTTGCTGGGGTGAGAATATTTGACGTCAATCCGTAAATATCGCAGCGAATGCTATTATCCGAACGAAGGGCACACGTATCAGAAGTCTGGCAAGATAGAAACATCCTGTGATTTCGTAAGCTGTCCTGGAGAGCTGATCAACAAGATTAAGACCGAACATGGATTTTTGGATGTAGGCCTATTAAAATTTCAATCAAATTCAACTAAAGATTACTACGAAGAAACAACTGCTGACTTTTTCGAAGAATCTTTTAAGCTTATTATCGAATATATTCCCGGTAATTCAGTAATAGCGATAACTCAGGCCAGCAATTACTCTACATTAACTGAGGAGAAGCTGCGCCTAACTTCATAGAAAAAATGCGGAGATCATTGAGTAGTTACAGCGGCATAGATTTAATTGCAATGGTACCATGACGAAAAAAGAAGTTCTGAAAACTGGCAGGCAGCATAACTCAAAATTTATAGAAAATATGTTATTGATAATATGGCAATAGGTCGAGGTATTATTGTATATCACTTATCCCCTATCATTGTGCTTATATGGGAACAAGTAAAAGGTTCGGCTGCTAGGAATAACAAAAGTTTTAGGATCTAAAAAGAACGAGAAACCTTGGTGGATTCATATAACTAGCGAAAACTGATAAAGCGCCATAAACATGTTATAGCGAAAGAGAAAAAAAAATGTGGGACCTTGACGGCGTAATCGACGAAACTATGGAAATAAAGCCATTCCCTTAAGATACCACTTTTTTCTTATGAAGATTCTGCTCAGTTTTAATTATTAGGGCCCTTTATTTTTTATTATAAACAGTTTTATTTTGATGACGAATGATATATTCATCTAAAAAA
>MU184448.1:91745-107064 GCA_016904865.1 Pissodes strobi | reverse complement strand
CTAATAGGAATTCAATTGTAAGAGCTGTAAGGTAAACGCGAAAATTACCCTTAACGAGCGAATGATTCATTCATTTTCCCAGCATATTTACAGAAGAGTTTTGCCTGAAAACCTAAAATATGCTTTCTTGAAAATTTCATCCCAACCTGATTCTTATTTTTTTTGATTTTGGAGATTAGTCAACTTCAGCTCCCTGATTTCCAGAAGAGAAAGGAAGAATGTCCCTAACGACTATTTTACCAATAGATAATAATGTCTGATAAACGACTTGAAACAGAGGCGACCGAACAAGAGTTATTAATTTTTTCTACAGATAATCTTTAATCTTATAGTATTCAAAAACATTTTGGATTTGTCTTTAAAATTATAGTAATTGGCAGGACCGTATTACCCACTATGCTAACTAGGCTATAGGCTAGAGGCGCCTAGGTAGTGCGGGACCGACGCGACGCCGACGCGGCGACGCCCGCTACCCTAAAATATCCCAATTTCTAAGTTAAATATCATAAGTATAATTTATCTATGTTCAGTACAGCAATACACTACTTATTAAACTTAATAAAAAAAATACAAATGATTACAAATTAAACCATTCTTAGTCCCTATTTTTATCGCGGGCGTCGCCGCACCGCCTCACCTTGTTGAGGTGATATATTTTGATTTTACTTCCTAGTGTGATTAACTTCTATATAAAATGCCTCAAGCCGCTTTAGGTAAATTCTAATGAGAGAAAAAAAACTATTGGTACAAAAAATGTCTGCTACACGATGGTCAGCTAGAGCCGAATCAACTAAAGCTCTGCATGTAGGATTCGATTGTTTCAATGAAACTTGCAAATGATTCTACACAATCTTCTTTGACAAAAGTTGAGGCAAATGGGCTCATAACGAAATTTTCTGAGTTGGAAGCAGGCATTATGACTGTTTTCTGGAGTGATGTCATGGGCCATTTTGACAAAACGAGCATTGCATTACAAAAATCCGACATGATTGTTTTAAATGCTGTTCATTTGTATTAATCCCTTTTAAATTATATAGCCCATCTGAGAAGTAATTTCTAATATTATGAAGAAGAAGGTAAAAAGCTTTCTAAATGCAATGTATATAAGCACGATACGAAAAGGAATAAAATTCAAAAACTACAAAGTGGAGAAAGTAGGGTTCACGAGACAAATTTTAATGGAAGTAGTAACATGAAAATTGACACATTTTATGGTATTATAGACAGACTCGTAAATGAACTTAGGAAAAGAAGAAATGCTATGCCGTTGTAAATAAAATTTTTGGGTTCTTGTCTAACTTAACTGCTATAGATGGCAGCTTAATAGTTGAAAGTGCATATATAATAATGGTGTGGATGATGATTTTCCAAAATAATGTGTTCGATTTAAATAGTTTTTAAAAATTGCAACTGCAGATGACTACCGAAAAATTAATGTGGAAGATATGCTTAAAATGATAAGAAAAATGAATTTGGTATCAGCTTTTTCTAATGTGGATGTTGCAATAAGATGTTGTCCGACTAGCCTAGTTCGCCTTGAATCCTTAATCCGGCCCTGGTAATTGGAAACTATTGAACAAAGATATTACATACTATTATTTCCTGAAAAAGTTGCAGTGGATCATCCAGTATCAACAATGTTTGCTATTTTGCCAATGAACGGACTTGCAAAAGCATAGAATAAATTTTCCGCATACACAACATACCTCCTTGTTTAATAGTTACAAAACCTTTGCAACTACTTTCTTGGGAACAGTAAATCTGAGAACTACCAATAACACGTCAAAAAACTGCGTTCGGTCTACCACATTCTGAGATACAACATGTCTCTCAAACGCAATGAACTTTATTTTTATTTAAATTAATCTCTCGAAAATTTTGGAGCAGTATAAGATGTGCATTGAGGAAAATTTCACTAAGACCGAAGAAAAGGTATACCTGAAATGTAGGCTAAATACGTTGGCTCTCTATTGTTGGAGTCTGATTTGATATACCCCCGGTGGTTCTTGTAAAAGTAACACTATTAATTAAATGTACTATAAGTCTCCAATGGTTTTAAGCCAATAAATTCGATAAAAATTAAGTTTTCTTTATTCAAAATATCTATATAGCAGACCAAAATAAATAATAGAGACCGAAATATATATCAGGGGGAAAAATAGATGTACCTTCCTTCGTGAAGAAAATCTGAACGAGAATATTCTCTTAACAATATAGTAATTGTAATTGACCAACCATAGCCGACAGACCTAATGACGCAGAAGATCTAGAGGCATATTAAGATACAGTTGTTTAACTTGTAAATTTCAAATAAGTTGTATTTACATACATCTTGAATAGTTCATAGAGTCTTAAAATTTTCGATAATGTTAACTGAGGCGATACGACGCCGACGCTTCCTAACGATATGGAAACAACAACACATAACATTATTTCTATACTTGCACCAATCAAAAAATTGGAAATGAATAATAAAATTTAGTACTTTGTCTACAAAAAGTCAATTTAGCTACCGAAATTTCCGGTTGAACATTTTGTTTAAAAGTAAAATCGCATAGTTCTTTTCATTAAAATTTGAAGCTTTCTGTACAACGGTTTTACCTGTTTGAAATAATGGAGGACAAACGAAATTAGCTTCACCGTAGAGTTGTCTGTTTAAGTGAAAAAAGAGAATTAATGTTTAGTCTTAAGCAGTTTGATCGCCCGCTAGGAACCCTTTGTTTTTACGGCTTTTGATGGTACTATTACCGAACATTAACTATACGATAAGACGGTTCACTCTCCGCGGCGGCACTTCAACGGTGTGTCTCCTTCCCCGTGCGAAAACTAGCAGGATATTGGCAGGCGACCTTTGACACGCTCGAATTTCTAGCAAAGCTGACCATAATAAGGTTTACCAGAAATAAGACATAAAAGTTATTAAGTATTACGCGTTTAAAATATCGTGTTTTAGACAAAGATGCTTTATTGTTGAATTTTTGAATCATCTATATTTATATATAGGGTGTATCAATTATCATTAACGATCAAATTCATACATAAAAATCATTTGTATGTTCTTAAACCCTTTTTAAAAATTATTTTAAAATTTAAGGCCTTCTTCGTTGTAAAAAAAGAGTTTTAAATTTTCAATTTGATGATCACAATTTTCTTCGCAACGGTTAATTCAGGAGTCTCAGGAGCAAAATGAATGTTAATTGGACGACAGAAACGCGTTGATGAAGGCCTGCACATTTGCCATACAAGTATTTCAAAGTTATCGCTATTTTAAAAATTAATAAGCTGTTGTTCAAAAACACTTGCTTATATTCTGACTGTCCCGAGATACCGTCAAATCCATATTCACAAATTAAAACTAAATTATAAATTTTATCTGCTAATTCAGCCAAAGTATTTATTACCTCATTTTTTAATCGATTTGTATCGATTATTTTGATTAATCGCTGGTATCGATTAATCGACTATTTCAATTAATCGTTTATTTCGACTAAGCGATTATATCGATTAATCGATTTATCGAGAATAATCGATTATTATAAATTATCGAACATCGATTATTACTTTTAATAATCGCCCAACCCCCAACCCTAATTGGGGTAACATTATTTTTGGCCTCCAAAATTTTGTCGTACGAAGAATATAAGTTACAAATTTTTTGTCCCGCATCCGTTTTGATAAGTTTATACTGAGGCTTAAACGAATTAGCGCCTACAATTATTAGAGCTAATACTTCATCAGCATTTAACTCTAAATGTAAATTAGCTTTATTGTTTTTGTTTTCAAAAATTTTGGCTTGTTCTAGGTTCGTTACTAACAATTTTGAGCATTTTCGATGCGGATAAGTTACCACATGATCTGTAGCTCATTTGAGCGGCATAAGTTAACTCTTGTGGTGTTGAATTTTCTGGGAGTGATTTGTTTTCCGTCTTTTGGAGCACTCACTACACTCACTGAACACTACTGTTTCGCGTTCTTTTACAATATCTTTTTTTAAATTTACATCAGGTGTAAGCCTCTAAACCTCTCTTTGATCCTGCTTGATTGATACCAATTGGAAATATATTTATAGTAAAAAGTATTGCAGGTCAACCTAATCTCATTGGGAAAGTCTTGATATCCTATTAATTCAGATATTTTTAATTTCAATTTAAGAAATTTTACATTATTTCTTTGGTTGGGAAAGCTTTGAAGTATTTCAAACAACTTACGTTATAGTTAAATAACTTCGATCTGAAACAAAGAAACAAAAAATAATGAAAGATGTGTTCTTGTGTGACTAGAACAAGTTTCTTCCATAAATAATAAAAATTATTAATTTACTATTGGTTAGTCATTAAAATTAAAACTCACAGTCATCTTAATCATTAAAATTAAGAATCATAGTAATCTGCTGGACTATCATGTTAAAAAATTAAAAAAATCATTTGTAAGTAAATAAGGTAATTTTTCGGAAATTTTTACGAATTTATGTAATTATAAATTACGCTAAAAATATTGTGCGAATCCGTTAACAAATTTTAAAATCACCCATAACGCCAAAATTTAGATAATGTAAAAAAAATGGAGCAAATTCGAGCAAGATTTTCTTCTTGATCTCTTTTGTCAGAATCGTAATGTACATATTACAGTATATTTGTAGTAGGAAATATTGTGAAATCATTAACAAAAATGTTATTATATTACGAATTTGTAATTATGATTTGATAAATATATAATTTTTTACATTTATTTTTCTGCAATAAGCAGAAAAATCAAAATTGTTTAAATACTTATTAGTTATTACATACCTAGAGTATTGTAATCAATAAGCAGAAAGATCAAAATTGTGTAAATGTTAGTTATTACATACCTTGAGTATTTTTATCAATAACTAATTAAAAACGTTAATAGATTTTTGAAACAGACAGTTGAATACAAACTTTATCAAAATATTTATTTGGTGAAAATAATAACGCTGATAAAAAACATAACGTAAGTTTGACAGGGGGGCGCTGTAATCAACTCAAAAGATGTCAATTGTTTTTCGAAAGCCAACTAGAGTACTAGAGTGTTCTAAAAAAAATGTAGTCATAAATACGATTAAAAATATCGCAAACGAAATTATCGTTTCTGGCCAGCTTTCATTGAAATTTGACCTGCGTGCGGTGAAAGTCCGCCAACCGTTACCAAGCAACTAAGTGAAAAACTGCGATTCCTTTGTAATGCTCGCTGAATACGCACATCAAATGAGGATGTACTGAATCTGTTCAGCCGTCAGTGTGCTTACTAATTTCCATATATTTTGATAAATGTCCCTAATAACGCTCACATCATCACTTGCCTGATTACGTTAAAAAATACTTTCTAGAACAAAGTGAGGCTGTTATTGTTTCTTCAAATCACACTGGTTTTCTCTGTCTCAAAAACTAGATGCATAAGTCTTTCAGTTTTTTGTCAATCGTTTGCTGAATCGTTTTTCCATGTAATCGTTCAGAAGACAACATTACTCCAACTTCACATTATTAAAAATTTACTCAGAACTTATACAAACATTAAACGAAACAAAAGTGATTATTTCCTTAGTATACTTGAACTATAAGTAGCGCTTCTTAATTTTCGCTTATTATAAGTCAAATTATCCAACTTACATTATTAGATATATCCTAAATAAAATCCTAAAAATACTTTGCAAATAATTTGTGGCGTTTTTCAAAGAGAATTTTGCAAATATAAATAAAAAGTTTAAAAAATGGCATTCACCTCTGCGATTTAAGCTCATAATTGATCTATGTATGGACTCCTTTTACCATCAATTAGCCGTAAAACGAGAATTATCAAAAGATAGCCAAGTCTAATGCTTTTAAACATACATAGCATCAAGACAACGATACTGAGAAACTTAAAAATCTCAGTATTTTGAAGTATAACACAAGAGGATATTATTTTAAACAAGACATAAACATTTTTGAGTATCTAAGTTTCTAAGTAAAGGATTTCTTAAATTCTCTTATGAATTTTTCTACAGTAATTGTATAATATTATATATAACTTTCAGTTATTGAAGAATTAAAAATATTAGTATTATTGCTATCAATTGCCTAAGGTTTCATCCACTAGACGAATCACAGCTTTTTTAAAAAACTTTATTAATAATTTGGCTAGAGTTGTGATCGATTTCTACTTACATTATTGTAACTACCATCAATACTAACTCCTAAGGTTAGTAATTGCCTGCGGAAGAGTATCTCAGGTTATATATTATTCAGTCCATATTATACAATATACAACCATGCTTCTAAAGTATATTGGCAATTTATTTACAAGAATTTGGAACGCGAACCTATCATGGCTAATGTTAGCATATATGAAATGATTCGGGATGAATTCCTAATAAAAAATTTAAAGAGGTAATTAATATGTTCAAATAAGTTAAGGGAATTATCATAATGCGTTAACTTACCTACCACTACAGCAGTTGCCACCAATATCACAATCGCGCAAAAAGCTAATCCAAAAATATAGTTTTTATTTCTGCTGATATAGCTTTTCGGTAAATTAATTATCGTCATTATTTTTTAATATAGATAATATCAAGAAGAGCTACGGTTTTAATAAGCAGTTGTTGAATTCAACAATTTTCTATATCTTTAAAACAGCAGCAAATATTTTATTACTCATTGAGTATACAGGTCACATTTCGAATATAATCTTGCCCTATTGTAAATGTAAAAACTCTAAAATTTGAAGTTGCAATCAATCACAAGTATACTAAATAATGTGGCTATAAAGACGTTCGAATTATTATTAAATAAAACAATTTGATTGCGAATATTGATAAATGTCGACTTTCTAAATCACATATTAATATCAGTGTGACGTATCTAATCCTAGCATATTATTATTTATTTATTTAATTGGAACGTGGTTATGTTTTATGATGATTATGGGCATTAATTTGTATGTTTGTTTATTACATAATTGACAAAATTACTAAAAGAAATTAAAATTGATGTCATTAATTTTGAAGTAAGCTTCTGCTGTTACGGATTATTATATAAAAGAAAGTGTTAGAAACATGTTTGGTTGTTAAAGACCAATTTTAGACAGGTTATCAGATTTCATGATTTATATTTCTTGGAAAGAAAATAGTGATACATTACAGTCAAAATCTATGTTTTCTCAAAGGACATCAATATCACTATTGTCGGTGCATAGATTTACGTTCCTCGTATCAATACCGCCAGTAATATCAATTCCGTCAGTTTGGCTGCTTTTGTTTTTATGCAACGCTTAATAAAACATTGTAGATATAGGGTTGTCTCCAGTAATATGCCCAATGTTGTTTGGTAAATTTTTCAGCGACTTCCATAAATAAGAAATAAATATGCTTTCAGTCAGGCCTGTCCAGTGATGGTACAAATATTTCATGACTTAATATACCACCTTTATTTTCTATTCTTCACTGTATATGACTTTATTCTATTCGGTTCTTATTGGTCGAATTACAGCCTCATCGAGTGGGTGTAATGTGGGTCAAATTCGTAAAGAGGCAAATAAAAAAATATTCCATTCTTAAGGTGCGTATAAATATGGCGAGACGCGCGCGAGACGCGCCTGAGCCGCGCGCGAGCCAAGCCTATTCATAGAAATTCGTGGCTCGCGGCAACTTTTTTGAAGCAGCGAGCCCGACGCGAGCCTACCGCGAGTATCCCGGATCCATCAGGAGATACGCGCATGCCACGAGCCAGCGACGAATTATTTTAATTTAAGCAGGGCCACTTTTGGATTTGTTTTTCAGTTCAGAACTGAGTGAAGAAGTGCGACATATTAATCGTGGTTGCGAAATCAAGAAAATAAAAGAATAGACCTGCCATGTCTGACGACGAAGAACAAACCGCAGCTTTATTAGTTATGTGCATGAAGCTTTTGTAATTTCAAGTTTATTAAATAAACAACCACAGGCCGCCGTGTACGACTCATAATTTGGGTATTCCTCGCGCCTGTCACCCTGTCACAGTTTTTCTAAATGCAAATAAATCTTTTTCACATACACGATATTTAAAAGAGATGGTTAGTTATGCATCCTGGTTGTTCCAGACCCCAAAAAATAAAAAGTCTGGAGTCACATTTCACATTTAAAATTTTAAAATATTTTATTGTTATTGGAAATAAAAATGCTTATTTTTTATGACATTTCAAGGTTAAACAATAAAAGCAGTGCGGTCACTGGCGTAATTTAGCCTAAAATTAAGGATGTGTGTTCGTTATAATGTTGGCGTTCATTACTTATTTTTAGTTTTGTGGTGCATTAATCTAATTTTATTTAGTTCTATGGCACCAAATGTTTATGATTATTAAAAGCATTAACAAAAGAGAGTCTGAAAGTATGTGCGGCCATGTCGTACAGTTTATTTTTGGTTATTTGATGGCCCTACGCCACTGTAAAACGGAACCGAATTCAAAGGTCTCGCTGCAAACCAAATTTTGAACGAGCGTGCCACCAACCCGTCCCACCAGGCGCGCAAAATCCCTTCGAGGTCGCCCCAAAAACCGACAGAAAACGGATCGCTGCAAGCCTCCGTCGAGTGGCTCGTGGTAGACTCGCGAGCCCCCGTTAGAGGCGCGGCTCAGGCGCGACTCGCGGGCGTCTCGCCATATTTATACGCACCTTAAGATTCAAACTCCCTTAACGCAACGCCATCGTTAGGTGAAAAGAATGGCCATCCAAAACAAAATAACTGGTAAAGGTGCATTGCATTGTTTCGAACAAGCCAAGGGTGGAAAACATAGCAATAAATTTAAAAAATGTTTCCCCGGTCATCCAAACATTTAATCGTAGGTAGAAGGAATAACCAGCAGCGTCGTTATGAGGGTTGTGACACATTCCTTCTCGTCATTGTTTATCACTTTTCTTTACTAATTAGTGATGAGCAAAGCAAGACCAAGACTTGCATGGTCTTGGTCTTGCACATAGAATTTTGGTCTTGGTCTTGCTAACCCAAACTAATGTGCTATCTTGGTCTCGCCGCAAGAGTCTTGCAACATGCAAGCAGCAAGGCGTAAAATTAAAAAAAAATAAAACAGACAAAACAATAAATAATATCAGGCTATTTCGAATTTGATTTCCGTATGTTTGGCTCTGACCAAATCTGAAATTTTCGAAAACATCAAATCTAACAATAGAACATTTACCAATTCCACACCAATTATTATCTACTAATTAAAAATCGAATTATTTATTGATACGTACATAAAATAAATGATAAAAAACTGCACACTTGCGAATACTCTACTGTGATCCGTACCACCCTTAGACTATTGGAGACAACATTATTTATATTGTAAAGAAATCAGACATTAAACGTAAACCAAGCTCTGTTGCCACATGCGGCGAGGTCGCTGGGTTTTTCGGTTATCCCTACCATAAAAAAAGGCGCTTAAGGTACCTACCTATTTGTAAACCCCACATAAAATGAAACCACACAACCTTTTTTTTAGTAGATTAAAATAAAAGTAGCACCAGAACATATTTCACTTCAATTTTTAGTGCATATTTTTTTTTAAGGTTTAATAAATAACATAACTGAAACCTGACAACGTCGCTTTTCTCACTTTCGCTGCTTTGTACCAATACTAATTCGAATCAGTTTGAAAAATTACGACGTTGTCGGTATTTTCCCAGTTGTTTTTAATTCATTTTAGTGATTTTAAGTGTGTTATTTTAAAAGTAAATATTAAAAAGTGTTAGTATATCGCTATAAATATGAAAAGAACTTGCGTGGTATGTCGAAAAAGTCATAATTTGAACCCAGAAGTGTCTTTTCATAGGTAAATGAGGGTAATTAATGTAAGACGTTTGTATTTCAGTGGCGGCACATTGAGTATATAAAGGATTACTTAATTTACAATTTACATCCACATTAGAGTTTTCTTTGCCTGGTTGTTAAATAAGTCAATTACACAGTATTTTCCAAAAGTATACATACAGTTACATTATTTTTATGTACCTAGACACTTAAAAGTATTAGATATTCTTTACAATAGAAATATGAATACAAAATGACTTTTTGTATTTAGGTCGAAAAGCAAGTAATATTAGTATCTATTAACCTTAGACTATCTTATTAACCAATTATGTACTTAGTTTATGTCTTATTTTACAGTAGGGTTTATCTCTAAATCATTTTGATAACATAATATATATTTTTGGTATGGTTTAAGAAAGGCTTTTTGACATTTAGTAAGTTTTACATTAGAAAAAATGGCACTATTATTTTTATTTTGTTTTGTGTTAGTGTTGAGCTTAAAGATTTAGTTTTATTTTTTGACATAAACCTTACTACCGACTTAGTGTAAATTAACTTAATTTTAATCATAAAAAAGTGTCCCAGTAGAGCTTTTATTTTTGTTAAATATTATGTTTAATATATGCTTCTCGGTCACTAGCAAATGTTGTAGTATAGTTTTACTGGTTGCATCACAAGCTGCTATATTTTTGTTCCTTTCTAAGCCTACTTAAGATAACCGTCGATATGGATAGTCACTAGCGTCTCGCCAGTACATGGAGCCTTGATCCCGATTTATGCCGAACGGTAGTACGGTTCGTGGTGCGACATGCGTTGTTTAATGTTTATTTTTACATCTCCACTCGTTTCGCTCGCTGCGAGCATCCAAGGCATGCCAAAAAACTAACTAACCCAATAAAAAACTTGCAAGCTCCGGGCGCCAAACCCATTACTTTGCGTTCTAACGCAAGCCTCGCCACCTGAGTCAATCTCTCTGCACATTCCTGCTTTCCTCGAAAAGTCTTATACAAACGCGTGAAGTGAAAAAATGTGTAGTAATAACTTTGGTAATAACATTGACGAGCGGAGATCGGGATCAAGACTGCCCTTACCAACTAGACGCTTCTTGTATAGCACGCTTTTTTCCAAGACATGGGCTGATTTAAATCAACATAATTCTTAAGCAAACAACTACTGTGCTTTTTAGCTTTTCTAGTGATAACTTAACTAAAAATATCAAGTACCTATGTGGTATCAAAATATTCATAAGAAAATGATTTTTCCCAATGTGCTAACGAGCCACCCTCATTCCATCTGAAAAAAAACTTAAAGCAATAACCATGAGTTAACAAAGTTTAAATTAATCTGCATCTGGCCCGCATCATCCCGCCCCTGGCAACTCCTGTCAGACAGTCACGACAGACGACAAGAGCGCACCAGTTCGCGCACTGCATCACTGTGGAACCCACTTCCAGGACATCTGTTTCCCACTAATTACAACCTACAACTATTCAAGAACCGTGTCAATCAACATATTCGCACACACACCGCTCGTCGAGCGCCATAGGATCTCCCTTTAGTGTGGGTGCCACTGCCATAAAAAAAAGCTCAAAAAAAGAAAAGACGGTCAAATATTTTTTTCCAAGCCTCATTAACTAAAAATTGGCTGTTTTAACATAGTCAAAGCACTTTAAATTAAAATTTAAATATATAAAGACAGAAATATCAAAAGTTGACATATGAGGTGTCAATGTATTAAGAATGCCATTTTCTATGGAAATATGTAAAAAATACAAGGGGTCTAATTTAAAATTGAAAAGTTGCTGTCCGGTGAAACCGGAAGTGACAAAAACAATTGACTAAGTCAATCTATCCGTATTTACGTCATATTTTGATGTACTAAATATTATTTTTTTTAGCTAAAAAAATTAAAAAGTTATATGGGGTACCATCTTTGAAAAACACGCGTTATAAACATGCGATTAATAACTGTTAGTTATATAGTTAAACCAATAATAGTTGAAGTAAGTAATAATTTAATATATGTAATTCCATTTAACCCTCTTGCTTGTTCCCATTGCATCCTAATTATTTATTATAATAAAAAATACTCATCAATTTATTATTTAGTATTATTTAAATAAAAAAGTGCAATGTTTTAAATATTACGTGTCTCATTTCAAATGCAAACAAAGCCACACAACTGTCTGAATGTTAAATATCAGTTTTCTTCTAAAAACGGCTCAAAAAGTAAATTACCCTACGCCACTGGTGAAATCAGCCCGAGCTGGTACATTGTTGCCACTAAACGACTTCGTTTATTTATGTTTCCTATCCGTCCTTCTTGCAATCGTAGGAAGCTTCAAAAACAATGTTTGATCGCGTTTTAGAAGCTTTTGTGAATGCGTTGCCATATCTCCCCTCTCATATATAGTCTAAGGTACCACCGGCCAAAGCAAAAAAGCGAGCGATTTGCGGCTTCCGGCTATTCCGACAAACATATGTTATCGGCATATTTTATTTTTATTAATGAAAACGGCAACTGATTGACAATTTGCCTTAAATTAATGTAATATGCAAACAATTTAAATTTGAAAAAGTGATAGAAGAATAAAATATTATTACAATAACAATCCCATGATATTATCATAGAGTTGCAAGAGTCTTGCGAGACTCTTGCAACTTGCAAAAGTCTTGATCTTGCAGAACATGTTATTGGTATTGGTCTTGTTTACCAAAAGACGGTCTCGGTCTTGGTCTTGGTCCTGCTTTTTTTTCAAGACCAAGACCAAGACTTCAATACCAGGCCCAGTCTCGCTTATCATTACTACTAATGCTTTATTGCATTTGGCGCTCAGGTAGAAAGTCGTTTCATCACAATTAAAAACGCTTTCGGGAATATCGGTAATAAAAAGATTGTTGTTGGTGGTAATATTCCTGGATTTTTTGAACCAATTTCTGATTTTCACTTCACTAACACTAGACCAGGTATTTAATAAATTATGAGGAATACTGGCTGTCAGTTTCGGATCACGTGACGTCGCATAAAAGCTTCAAACCAATGCATGCCTGGTCCCCCATTTTTGAAGCAGCTATCCTTTTCAGATTTTTTGCCAATATTTCCACACTATCTATAACCTGTAGTTTGGGTGAGTTTGGGTTAGTAGCTAGAAAAACATATTTTGCAATATGGAACATCCAGTTATCTAGCGTATTCTCTTCTTCGTGTGTTAAAATGGTATTACCCCCCATTTTCCTTCCTTTGGACGATCTTCCTTCATATTTATCTAACTCGGTGGTGTGAGGCACATTGTAAACTTCATGTGCCTGAACCCCACTTTGCACCGAGCGTATAGCATTGTTCATACTCGATAGCCTTGCATTTTTATTCATGGCCTGTAAGAAGAATAACAAATAGACGAAGGACATAAAACAATATCTATATTTTTTCAATTGTGAAATAGCCAACATTTTGCGGTCCCTAGTACCGACATCGATATTCGGAATAAATTTACCACCTTTGCTACGTACAGAAATGTGTAACAAATGCATGATTTGTAATTTTCAGAACATGAAGCTCAAGCAAATAAAATTATATGGTTACTTCTAACAATAAAAGAAAAAAGGAAACCTGGGAACCAAATTTGTTCATGTACCGAATATCGACAATGGTGTCCGCATTCGGTACATAGTGGAAACATTTCTGTCCGTATAAGGATATTGCTGCGCTTTAATTATTTTAAGAAAAGTAATGACTGAGAAACCTAAAGAAAGATATAATTACAATTTTTTTAAATATTTGCTCTTCATAGGTCTTCTTACTTGCAGCTAATCTTAAACTTGATACACTACCACACATTTTTTCACCAAACAATAAATGAAGGTTTGGAAAGAAATATCACTTCCAATAGGTCTTCCTATGTAACGATGGGTTTTTCTTGCCAAAATACAGCTATGTCTTTTCTTAAAACTATTTATTAACAAATTATGTTATTTAACAAGAGTATATATATCCTAGGGTTATTACACGTCCATTTAGTATGAAAACATGTAACAGGTAGAGGTTAAATATAAAGTCAGTTATTTCACCTTTAATCCTACATCTATTATGCTAGTCTGTCAAGCTAACTATAACACTACTTACTCGTTTAGATCCTGCATCATTGTCGTAGGACCCGAGCCTTTTATCGAGCTTTTAGAGGGAAAAATTGAGAGTACGATAGTCGTATACGTAACTTGATTTTCTCGGTTTGATAGGATCGATCGGGCTTTATGAACCTTTGCACCGGCACATAATCAATTAATAAATCGTACTGTATTCTGGCCCTCGCTATCAAAAAAACATTCAAAGTTATAGGCATGTATAGCAATGCATTTCAAAACATTCAATTAATTATCTTACCTTCTCGAATAAACACCTTCTCTGTGATAATATACATTAAAAACAGTCTCATGGATGTCAGGAACATTGGTTTCGGAATTTGTCGGTTATTTTCCTGGATTTGTTTCAATATTTAATAGGAAAAGTTAAAATTCAGTCAATGTTTATTTCTTATATAACTTTCAAACGTCAGATGAAACAGCTGACTTGACAATAATTCATGATACAGTAACGGGGGAACAATAATTGTTGGTTGCCTATTGAGGGATATAATAAATTAAAGGGATACTCTTGGAATGTTGCCAGATGTACATGTTCTCTAGCGATCTTCGTGCGATTTTCATGTGTCTGCGGTCCAAGCCAACAAGAAACACCATAATTGATTGATATAGTTCGCCCAGACGTTTGATGTTAAACGACCAAGGTTCATAGAGAGGTTAGGTTGTCTGGTAACTATGAGAGGGGAGAAACGCTAGGGACGGGAGAAACGTCACATGTTTGCCAGAATCTGAACTTTGTTAGAGATGGCCATTGTGCTATGTGGACATTAATTTAAAATAATATTTGAGTCAAATTTGTGTGTTTTTAGTGTTAAATGTCGCTTAATAGCATCGATTAGATATTAGTTGGTTGCATAGGTACATTTTATAACTGTTAATTTTAGAACAAATACTATTTGTGATAGTGGAAAGTGAAATAGTGCCAAGCCAAAGCTAAAAATTTTGTATTAATTATATAGGCTAGATTCTGACTTATTCTATGTTAGATTCTAAAACTGAAGTGTTAATAATTATGCAAATTAACCACATTGAATAACAATACTTAATATTTTTCAAGTAATTTTAGCATGTCTTATTTAGTGTAGGTAACTATGAATTTACGAAAATTAATAAACTAAAATTAAATATTGAAAAAACAAAAGCAATGTTAATAAGTACAAATAATAAACTTAAAAATCAATCTGAAAAATTATGAATTACATATAGATAAGGAACCTATAAAATGGATAAGTATTGAAAAATATCTCGGTTTTCAAATTATTAGCAATACCCTTTCTTTAAAGGAACATAATGAAATTTCTTAAGAAAAAGATCAGAAAAAAGTTACCTATTGTTTTTTTGCAAAAGTTGCCAAAAATTTTATTCTGTATGCTCGCATTATATTATTTAAAGTG
>MU184448.1:71898-86745 GCA_016904865.1 Pissodes strobi | reverse complement strand
TTTAATTTTCAATCTAGAGTGCCATGAATGAGTTAAAACGGTTCATTTTGGATCAAGTTGCCAGGGAAAAATAGTTTCGATCGAGTTTTAGTTTTCATTTGTTTTACAGGTTCATTTAAAGTTTACAAAATCGTAATTATGAGGTTTCATCAATTTTTTCAAATAGAACAAAGGTGGCTCATTACCATGTCTAGAAAGGGCATATTGTTACGAATAATTTGATACCACACAATCGATATTTTGAATAAATATACCGTATCATAATCTGTCTGAAAGATCTAACGCCCGGTCCTACGTGAGCGATTTGGAGCGAACGCGAACGCGAATCAGTGGCGATGCCGTGCGACTATATTAACTTTTCGTACGGCATCGCCAGCGCTTCGCGTTCGCGTCGACTGTAAATCGCTCACCTAGGACTTGGCGTAATAGTTTATTGCGACGCGACGGCCATCAACCGTCATCGTTGATAGTGAAAAATCAAGGAGGTGAAAGTATTAAAAAAAGTGTTACAACATTTTTGCGCAGTCATATTAAGTTTGTCTGTCAGTTTTGACAGAAATTCTTAAGAATCAATACTTCTTATAATCAATTCGTTATTACAAATTGGAAAATGGAAAATTACAGTCGAAATTAGAATATTGGCATGCTATTAATTTATGATGAAGCTTGAAAAAATGCTGTTGTTGCAGCACGGCTTTTTCTGGAAAGTAATTCCAACAGACGACATCCCGCTCGTCATTATTTTCCAAAAATGGAGCAAAAACTTCGAAATGAGACCGAAGATGGTAATTTTTAATAAAGAACTGATTATAAAAATATTGTTTCTTAAGAATTTCTGCCAAAACTGACAAACTTAATATGGCTCGCAAAAATGTCATAACGTTTTTTTATACTTTCCAAAGCCTTCTTATTTTTTTTTCACTATCAACGTTGCCGGTTGATGGCCGTCGCAATAAACTATTAGAGCTTTCAGACAGATTATGATACTGACTATTTATTCAAAATATCGATGGTGTGGTATCAAATTGTTCGTAACAATATGCCCTTTCTAGATATGGTAATGAGCCGCCTTTGTTCTATTTGAAAAAATTGATTAAACGTCATAATTACGATTTTGTAAACTTTAAATGAACCTGTAAAACAAATGAAAAGTAAAACTCGATCGAAATTATTTTTCCCTGGCAACTTGATCCAAAATTAACCGTTTTAACTCATTCATGGCACTCTAGATTGAAAATTAAAAATTGAAAATTTTAGGATGATAAATGCCAAAAACTGACAAATGGGGTGTCATTGTATTCACAATGTGATTTTCTATTGAAATAAGTAAAAATATACCGGGTGTTTAAGTTACATTTGTGAGCTTTCTACATAATGTTATTGGCGTGTTTTTTTTTTTGGTATTTTCCTGCGTTATATTAGGCTGCGTGTTTTAGTATTTTCCAGCGTTGTATTATATTGCGTGTTTTAGTATTTTCCAGCGTTGTATTATATCGCGTGTTTTAGTTTTTCTGCGTGGTATTGATATAACTATTTTCGGAACTGTTTCAGTGTAATTTCAGCTTACCAATGCGTATCTAAATATCTGCTATATTTACTAGTGTGGATCCATTAATGCTGATAGTTTTTTTTATATATTACATTTCTTATTCTTACAATTTAATTTATATTGTGGTAAATGATCAACATTGTCGTTCTAATTTATTGACTATCAGGCTATAATAATTTTACATAACGGTATTTCATAATCTGAATCATTAATGTTTATTTATGTACAACTGCGAGACGTATTCCATGGTAGACGTCCAACGAAGTTTAGTAGTAATAAGTATTATCCTAATGACTATTATTACTAGTATGATGCGGCGACAGATGCCTTATGTATATTGTGCTTATAATTAATTTGTGGAAATTGGTCTTCGATTTTTGTATTCTTTTGGTATATGATATTATTGCTTCCGTTATAACGTGCCTAACGATTGTTCGATCATTCTTTATCTATTTCACTTCCATTATAACTCAATTTAATTAAAATTACAGGTTGTATGTACCTAATGTGGTTTAGTTCTAGAGCTATGAGCATATAGGTCATTACTAGTTTTCAATTAAGCTCTTTTACATTTTATTTTATTTATATCATCCTGGTTATTGAAAGAAATAAGACAACACGTTAACGTCAAACCTAATGAGCGCCAATAAATTAAAACCAGCACGAACGTACCGTCTTTTATTTGCTCTGAAATACCTCAACCAAACAAGTGTAGCTGATAGTTGTTTGATTTTGACTCGCCCTTAAGGATTCTTAAGACCGAGGATCTTCTAGTTTGGGTCTGCGCATTGAGTTATTTCAAACTGATGGCGCCGTGGTCAAAGTAAATAATTGACCCCCATGCCTACGAGCAAGTCGGAGCACATGTTGCGCTGGCTGCATCCTTTGTGAAAAACATGGATTTGTGCCAATACGTTCTTCCAATTTCTTCCAAAGTATCGCTCCCTCTCTTTCTGTCAGTATTCTAATTGTTTCTTATTATGTGGTTTTACGCGCAACAGGGTAATATAAACAAAGGGGGTGTTAGAATGTATATAAATGCAAGGGATTTCTATCTATATAACTCAAGTAGGTTAATGTACGACTAACATACCTTAACATCACCTAATTTACAACATCTGAAAAATGTTAAACGGCTATAGAATAGAATATTCTTAATACCTATACCACGGCACATAGTTGTTATACAGGGTGTGTATTTATTTAGTCTGGAAACGGTCCAATATCTCAGATAGTTTTGATTCGACTTGTATGAAATTTAGTATACCAGGGTAAATCAACATTCTAAATTTATGGGTAATAAAGGCGACGTTGCAAGATGTTTAATTTCATAAGAAATCAAAGAATACTTTGCAATTTCAAATGAGTATCCTATTTTTTACTATATTTTCGCCTTCTCTTTAAAATTCTACACATTTATTATGTAGCATACCCTATACATAAATTGGATGTATAAAAAGATATTGAAGTCAATGAAGTCAGAAAATTGCCATTTTTGAAAATTGTTGAAAATTGTGATTTAATGGCTAACAAATGAAACATAAGTTCATTTTTGATCTAAAGTCATAAAACTGCCATTTCAGCCAGCAATAATCATAATAATGTCTTTAACGGAACGTGAAAGAATTACAATTATTCTTATGATAAGAGGATATGGCTATAGGGTCAGGTCTCACGAAGAGGTTAAAAATCTATTTAAAGAAGAACTTCCAAACCGAAATCCAATTTCAAAAGCAACTGTGTGACGTTTCGAAGAAACTGGAAATTGTAGAGATAGGCGACGATCAGGACGACCAGTAGTAGTTGATGAAGAGAAAAGTTTGGAAATTTTACATTTTGTTGAAACGCCTGGCTCTTCAGAGCCAAAATTTCTCAAGTAACTGACGTCTCTTTCACATCCGTGCATAATCTTTTACTGGAACATAAATACCACCCATTCAAAATACATCTAGTTCAAGTGTTATCAGAAGATGATTATGAGCGAAGAATGGAGTTTTGTGACATTATGATGTCAAAATATGATCAAAATAACCAATTTTTCAACTTCATAGTATTTTCGATGAAGCAACATTTATGTTAAATGGCAAAGTTAATAGATATAACTGCAGATTTTGGGCTGATGAAAATCCCAATTGGATGAGAGAAGATTATACACAGCGGCCTGAAAAATTGAATGTATGGGCTATGGAAACTTAACATCACAAGTTTACCTTGATCTCTTGGAAACCCAAATAGTTCCTGCGATACGAATTGTAATGGGTCCAAATTATGCAAGAACATTCTTCCAACAAGATGGAGCTCCTCCCCATTTTGGTCTAAACGTGCGCGAATTTTTGAACAACGCTTTTCCAAATAGATGAATCGGTAGAGGAGGCACAATCGAGTGGCCACCTTGGTCCCCAGATTTTGCCTCAAATGACTACTCCTTTTGGGGCCATTTGAAGAACAAAGTTTATGCCAAAAAACCAAGAAATTTAGCCGATTTGGAGCGTCGAATATTGGACGAATTTCAATTAATTACACCTCAAATGATTTACAATACAATTCAATTGCTTTATTTTCAATTAGCGCACTGCCAAGCTGTACAGGGTAAACAATTTGGACATTTAGTAAAATAATTTTTTTATTCTAGTTTCAAAAAATTACTGTTAGTTTTATTTTTCTGTTGTAGGAGTTCCAATAAAATGTTGAAAAATTTTTCTCTTTTTTTCTCTCTATCGCCATATCCTCTTATCATAAGAATTGTAAATTTTCACGTTCCGTTAAAAACATTACTATGAATATTGCTGGATGAAATGACAGTTTTATGACTTTACACCAAAAATGAACTGGTGTTTCATTTGTTAGCCATTAAAACATAATTTTCAATAATTTTCAAAAATGGCAATTTTCTGACTTCAATATCTTCTTATACGTCAAATTTAGGTCTAGGGTGTGCTACATAAAAAATGTGTAGAATTTTAAGGAGAATACGAAAATGTAGTAAAAAAATAGGATACTCATTTCAAATTGCAAAGTATGCTTTGATTTCTTATGAAATTAAGCATCTTGCAACGTCGCCTTTATTACCATCAAATTCAGAATGTTGATTTACCCTGGCATATTAAATTTCATACAAGTCGAATCAAAACTATCTGAGATATTGGACCGTTTCCAGACTAAATACACACCCTGTATGTGCCGTACCTATACTTCTTTGATGATGTATTTTTTTTCTTTAGAATAATGATATTGCCTGCGGAAGTGAATTAATTATTAGAAATATACGTCAGTTTTTAAACCCTTAAAAGTTTAATACAGCTTCGTACAGTAAAATAAGAATGTGGAAATTAGTCAGTTACACGCAATAACTGTACAAGCGGCTAGGAATAGGGCTAAATTATCGATGCGAAACCGCGCATGCGCAATGGCGAAACAAGAATAATAGGTATTATTATGGCTTTGCATGGCAATACGCTCGCTTCGCTCGCTACGGGGGCGCAATCAACAAGAACTAACCAAAACTAACCCAAGGCTAACCCAAACTTAAGAAAAAAGTAAATTAATAAAAAACAATTATAACCTTAAAAAAGGTAAACAAAACATCTGTCGCGACCGACGGGAATCGAACCCGCAGCGCAGAAATTACAGGCAAAACCTCTACCTACTACACCCTCGAGGTGTTGAAGGAAATTCGCTAGAACGTAAAGACATGGATAATTCCGACGCATGCACAGTTAGCCCTATCCCTAGACTCTTGTAATAACTGTTAACTAAATGAAATTCGGCGTCTAAAGAACACTGTTTTTATCGATCTTAGTAGGTAGACTCTGATGCGTTTACATGATTATATCTGCAACTGAAACTGACAAATATCTATTGTTTAACGTACATATTATTATTCATTGACTCAGAAATGCCTAAACTGTGCCATTCGAATACCGAAACAGAATTATTGCACTCGACGCGCATTTCGTTAACCAGGTTAGCATCATCAGGAGATGATTAATACGTTTTAGTGCATTTTTTCGAAGGTTCCAAACTCCAACATAACTAAGTTGGGGTTTAGAACCTGCGGCAAAATGCACCAAAATACAGATTTATTAACAATACCGAAACAGATATTTTACACTCGACGCGCGTTTCGCTAACCATGTTAGCATTATCAGGTTCCGTTGTAATCACAACACAATCACTTACTAAATGCTTGTGACAAGGCTGGCGGCTGGCGCTATTTTGACTGCTTCACGCAAATTAGATTATTGCCAACCAAATAAAATCTACATGAATCTTCCAAAAAAGCATGGGGCCTTATTAGAGAACAATAATTTGAACAGTGTAGTGAAATTGTCGATAACAAGTACAGCCTCGATATTAGGCAAATCCAACTTAATCATGTTTAGTAGTACCGTTGACGGTAGTGCTCACTGCTTGAAATAAACATATTGCCTTCCCTTGAAAGGTCTGCGACATACGCATGCATTTGATAGGGCAAGAATTTTTTACTACATACCAACATAGTTGCAATGCATGGTGACGAGTTTTGTAAAAATTTCGGTATTCTTAGAAGAGATTTGTGTTTTATAATCACTATAGGTTAAGCTTAGCTTCATGACGAATGAAAATTTCCACACTGTTTTAGGTTTACATATTCTGTATGAATTTAAATTGCAGCTTTGCTTCATAAATAACTACATTGAAGCTAGGCTTAACCCCTAATAATAATTATAAAATACCATTATTTGTCTTTAAAATGTTGATATTTCTAAAAAACATTTGCTCTAAAAATGTGATTATTGATCATAGAAATTTGTTGTTATATAAAGTGCATTTCTTTGTCTCGTGGATCTTTCGAAAGTCAGCAATAAATATGCATTTCCATATTTCTTACAGTATTACTAAATCCTATATTTATTGACTTACGTTCCTGATGCTTAGCTTCATTAGACGTATTATAATGATTTAAATATTTACTACGCAGATGAAATAATTGTCGGTTGTTTTAGTCAAATAAATCTAATCAGGATTAAAATAGCTGAAAGTTGGTCTTAAAACGCTTATATCATTTCATAAGAACTTAAAACCGGGGATTGTCTCTTAAGTATTTGGATTTAGATTTCTGAGATGTTTCGATTGGTCTCGTGGTGCGTACCTAAATATTTGATTTATGTTCGTCTAAATAATCTCTATTGTTTAGATTTTTGTCGAACTTAATTTCTAATTAGTTATCTGAATTCTTGAGCATGCTTAAGGGTACCCCGACGTTAGTATTTGATCATTTTTAATATAGGAATATGAATAAATAATAAAATATGGCACACCCTCAGAGCTTCGACTGTCGCCAGCTACACTCTCTCTGGCCAATAGGAGGCAAGGAACGTCAGAACCCCTAACCCCCTCCACTTAAATCCAATCGACGAGCAGCAGTAAGATATTTGCGTGCGCACTCTCCAGGGAGGCAAAGTATATTATAATTTTTAGACGCGAGTGTCTACTTCACTTAATTTTCATTGGGGATCTTGTGTAAAATGAGAGATGGTGGACATCATGGTGTCGTGACAGCTGTCGCTCGACATTGAAAAGGCAAGGAATGGTTACTGTCGCGGGCGACAGTCGAAGCTCTGAGAACTAGGCTTTACAGTAGCGCAAGTTATAATAACGCACGAATAATAGTATATTATATACCTAGGTTGAGAAGTAAGCCATTATTTACCGAGCACTTTTATATCCTGAGGCGCGTAGCGCCGAAGGATATAATGTGCGAGGTTAATAATGGCCTTCTCAACCGAGGTATATATAGAATTTTTTTTACTACTAACACTGATATATTACCATATTTGATTCGATTTGATTTTTATATTAGTCATTTCCTACTTATTTTTCAAATAGTTCGAAATATCAGGCAGCCTGGAAGTTCAGTTGTCTAACTGACAGATATCGTAACATAATCTCCTGACAGCTCCATACATACAAAGTACCTTCTTTCCATCTAAATTTTGACCAAATCGCATTATTAATAAGAATATTATGGGGAGTCATGAAAAGTGAGTCATACTGTATATAATTTTTTTACTAATAACACTGATACAATCCTTATCATTATTTGAATTGATTAGATTTTGAAATTGATTATTTCCGACTCATTTTTCAAATAATCCGAAATGACAACTAGTTGTCAAACTAACAAGTTTGACATTTTGACATTTTCCGTTTCCGTTTCATTATTGACCTAGGTTTTTTTTTAATATTATTATTTACCTAGGGTGAGAAATGTTACTTCTCATTATTTGAGGAATGGAGTAAATAATGGTGATTTATCATGTTAGTAGTAAAAAAAATACCATAGATTATAATAGCGCGATGACAAGAAAATACATAGACACATTTTGTTTTAGGCAAAGTTCCTAATTTTCGAGATGGGCAAGGCTTGGTAAGAGCACACCGCTCACATACGACCTCAAAAGTAATTTATCTAGTTTGAGTTAGCCAGAATGACCTAGTTATTTGAAATGGATAACAGTTATTTATATTTCGCAAAATCTCGACGATCAAAATCCCGACAATCAATAGCCATTTGGCTTACATCCCGACAATCAATAGCAATAGCTATTTGGTTAGTTATGGCGTGAAAAAAAATATTTTTAAGGGTTTAAAAACTGACGTATATTTATAATATTTAATTGACTCTTGCAGATAATATCACTGTTATAGTTAGAATAAGAATAGCAGGCAGACTGAGAGACAAATTTCGATAATAATAAATAAATATTTATTTAGGTAGTATTTGTTAATGAATATGCTGCCTAATTAATAGCAACTAGACCTTGTTTTTTTTATAAAAATATGATTTCATTTTAAATGTTACACGTTAACATTTTTTTTGACACTATTTGGTTGCATTTAACAATATACAGTAAAGCAAAACATATGTATTATTAAAAACATTAATTTTGTAATAGTACATAATTTTCTGTTTTTATATCATATAATTGGTTTATAGTTAATATACGGATTTTCATTAAATAATACACATACATAGTTATAATAAGCATTTTTGATATTAACCTCCATATGAATTTGGTTAGTAAGTATTAGTAACATTGAATAATAATAAAAATAACTACAGTAACAGTTAACAAAGGAAAAATATTAGGAATGGTAGCATCTGGCTGTGCGACCCTGCGTTTATTGGCGCGAATCCGCATGACCATTTTCATTTAGCGTAGTAGCAGAGACAAGGGTAGTAGTAGCAGGCCATGATACAATAGACGAAAGGTATGATACCTAGCCGTCTCAAATTCGTTCGCTGCGCGCAGTGACGTCATTGCGTGATTGGCTTCTATTGAAATGCATACGCTATAGGCACATAATCATTATGTTTTACCTATTTTCTCTATTTCTCAGGAAAATTTGTGTCCTGGGTGAAATTAAAAACTAATTATTACATATTAATACTATTTATTTAATAAAAAAAACTAATATTCAACATAACCTTTATGATGAATGGATCAAAATATTTGTATTGAAAACAGCATTTTTTGAAGAACGGAATAAACTTTTACTTTTATCTAAAAAACGTTTATTGAGTATTGGCCAATCGATAGCAAAAAAAAGGAAATCGATCATAGTACTTTTTTCTTAATTAATAATTTTAGTCATCTTTCTTTTTTTAGGAATCAAATACTCTCCATAGAACAAGATATAGAAGAGCTCATGTCAAGTAATTTATGTATATTTTTTTGTTATTAATAAAGTATCAGCATTTGCAGATTGAAATATGTTTTCAAGTGCATGCACTTGGGTCATAAATTCTGCTGATGGCCTAGATAAACCCATCTCACTAAGATGAGCAGTCCATGTATAATCTGACAGCTCTCTGGAAGCATCACTTTGATTAGTCTTGTGACAAATGTAACTAGCTAGATGTTCTAAGGCATCATATTCCATGTCACTTAATTCCTTGTCCAGGTTATCCAAGGGTGCTTCCGAGGGTACTTGGTTTTGATTATCTTTTATTGGAGAAAAAACTGCTCCACATAAATTTATTTCATCAATTGCTACCCTTGGTGTCAGTAATTTCTCAATCATTATTTTCTATAATTTTATAGAAAGCAAAACATACCATTAGGAAATTAAGAAAACATTGTTAACAGGAATGTCAATAAATTCTTTCTAATTATAGAAAAATTACAAACCTTTTGCAAATCTCATCCACGATTTGTTTTCTATTTCTTTTTTCATAACGAAAATCTTTAGATGTATATAGCTTCATTTTTGGCATTGGTAAATTTTTGGAAGGGGCAGCTTCATTTTTTAAGGCTCTAAATCGACCATTCTTCGGCGAATATCCAAGTAGTTCATGTTGTAAATTACGTACATAGTCATCTTCCTCAAAATGTTTTGAGCAAATACGTGCAGAAGTTTTATTAAATTTATCCTTCCTTACGAAAACACAGGTGAACCCATTTACTACACGTTACATCCGTATACAGCACACCTCATTATTAAACGTTTTTTAATTAAAAATACCAACATACACCATTTAAGGAACAGTAACGCCAACAAAATTTAAATGTAAAACATACGAATCTCAAATGCAAAGCACACGTTCGTTCATGTTGTAAATGCCGGCCGGCGCGCGGCGCCAAACAACGCTCTCAATGACGTCACAAGCGAATCGTCGCCTGCGCGATATTATATCTTCCGTTTATTGTATCATGGTAGCAGGCCATCGGGCTATCGCTATTCGACATCTTGTCCTTGTATCTTCAGCTCTGTTCCTGCTGAGGTGTCTCAGCAGTGTCTCTTTTTTTTTGTTTCTATATGTTATCACATACCACAATGGTATGTGTATATTACATATTTATCTTCAAAGAAGTGTCTGGGATTCTTATTTTTATAATGAACTATTAGGCTTAAATAGAGAAAGTTTGTTCTTCTTATAATAATAATTACACCCCAATTAAGGTTAAATATATATTTGTATTGACACATCTTATACTTCTTATACCAAGAATAGTTAATATTGCATTTACCTACTATTCTTGAGTACAGACTATAGTCTTCAATGCCCATGATTGATTAAACACGTTCGTCTCCACGTCTCCTGTAATTTTATTTGTGGTTTCGCTGCAGTATAGCATCGTTGGCTGGTCAACGATAGCATGGAAGACGATTTAATGGCGGGCGGTTGCTTTTCGTGTGAAATAGTTAAAAAGTGTTTAATGATAGAAGAATTATTGATATCTTGGAACTTGGAACAAATTATTCCAATGTTTTTAGGTAAGTTTTTAGCTAGTAAGGTAAATAATAATGTGATTTTACATTGCAACTATTATCAAATGTCTACCCAAGCTGGCACTGTGCATGCTGCCATTTTGATAACAGTTACAATATAAAATCACATTATTATTAGTAGCAAAAATCTTTCCTAAAAACTTTCGAATAATTTATTCCAAGTTCCAGGAGTTCATTAATTCTTCCATTTTTAAAAACGTTTTACTATTTCGCACGAAAAACAACCGCCCAATAATAGTATATTATTTTATATGGAGGAAAAGTGATACTTTTCATGGCGCGCTCGTCCGTTCGGCTGGTAATAGAGAGCAAGCCATGAAAAGTAACTTTTCCTCCAAATAAAATATGCTGTTTTTTTTTTCAAATGTCGACAAATTAATGCAAAAACATCTCTTCTTAATAGTAATAATATCTAAATATTATTAAAGAAAAGTGCACTGAGAAAAATTGTCCAAATCAATTTTTGTTTTGGACGGCGTTGATTTACCATTATATGACGTTACATAGGTACCGCATATGCAAATTTTGTTATAGTTTGGAATCACGTTGAAATTATGCCAATAAAATTCGTTATATTAGATTAAGAAATATAGTGACTATACAAGATAAATTAACTGCAAATGAACGATAATACTACTCTGGTTATACAAGTTGTATATAAAGCAAATTATACAATAATTGTATAATGACAAATCAAATATTTCATAGCACAATGGTAATCAACCAGCTAAACTGCGGACTATTTACTGTTATACAACTTTTGTATACCAATAAAACTACAGATTGATGTCCGTAATCTTTTTCTTGTATAGCTCACCATTTGCTATTTCAATTATTTCAAAATGGCTGCCGCTGCGGATGAAACGACGCCACGCCAAACAGCAAGAAGGCAAAGCAGAGTGGCGGCTGACGCAAACAATTTACCGATTATTTAAGGAAATTGTAGTAAATTAAAGATAGGAGAAAATCCACCAAAGAACATGCAGGTATGTATATCTTAGGTTAACAGATATATCATACGTTTTCAAACTTATCACTTGTTTACGTTTTGTCAATCAAAAACTCGTTCTTTTTAGGCCCTGTATTCTACGAAGATCTAATTATTTTACCATACGAACGATAATATATGCGTGTAAGAGATATGGATTACTTCCTATACTATAACATTTGAATTAACACACGAAGGGTGCTTCGAGTGAATCAAAAGTTTGAAAAAACCAATAAGGTAAGATATTTTCTATTTAAGTAGCAACCATTGTGTAGTCAATTCATGTTAATAGATCACAGGTGTAGGTACTCCTAATTTGTGACCATGCATCTAAAACAAATTTTAATTGACATGTTCAATTTTAGCGTATACTGGACTCGATTACAATATCAAGATGAGAATAGAATCCAGGAGCCCTACTGAAGTAATGTCACAAACATAATGTTTGCCAACGCCATGAGATATAATTTAAATGTAATATAACTAATATGTAACTATACAACAAAATATATACGGTGCACATGCAAGTTGAATACTGGTTAATCAATATTTGAATATTAGCTATTCTACCCGTCATATAGTGGATATACAATTAACTATATATGGCGTATACCAGGTTGAATAATGGTTATGCAATTGCTGTATTAACGGTATACAGGCCCTAATATGAAAGCAGGATAAAATATGCATACGGATATATCACAAAAACTCAAATTAATATGATTATTTAATAATCAGTATACAGTAATTGTATAATCGTTATAGTTTAGCGATACTACTTTCAGAAAAACCGATTGTATATTGGCCAAAAACAGTTAATTTGTCACAAATAATATACAAGTTTTGTACTATGGTCATTCGATTTTTGTATAGTGGCTAATTTCTTTTCTCTCAGTGTGGGTTCGCAAGGCGGCTTAGACCGGTGTCGGTGAATAGGCACAGGTTGTTGCTATAGTAATGTAACATAAAACTGTCAGTGGACACTGTCAACAATAATTATTTTTTTAAGATTGCGTCTCCGATTGCGTTTTAATTCCGTATTGATAAGCAGTTATTGAGTAAGTTCAATTAAATAATAACCAATTTGTTCCTAAATTAGTGATTTTTAGAAATGCAGTCACAAATTGAGTCATAAATACGAATTGTAGTTTAATAAATCTTGAGTTGTTGACGCTTATTTTGTTGTCTGTTTGTATTGTATCTATGTTGCTCTGACAACACTTTTACCTCCGCCGGCAGAAAAGTGAAAAGTAAAGCTCCGGCGGAGGAAAAACGAAACTTCACGGCCGCCTACACAGTCGAGTAATGACGGATTTACTGACGCTTGAAGAAAATTGTTATTTGTTTTACTAGGCAGTAAAGTAGTAGATTGACTGCCGCGGCCGATAGTTCATAGCCGAGCGTAGCGAGGCTAGGAATTCAGCTAAGGCAGTCAATCTACTTTGCTGCCGAGTTGAACATATAATTTTTTCTCCTATTGTTTATAATGATATATGTATATTGTATATTTGCAAATTATTACAATTTCCACAATCTTTTTATTTTTCCTGTAGTGATAAATTAAGACAAAATTTGATAGAAATCGCAATTGTTGGAACGGTTGGTTGCTATGGAAATGTATATGTCCATAATAACTATAGTTTGACAACTTATGACAAACGTTTTATTTCCATGGAGACTAATATCACTTTGCTGCCTAGGCAGCAAAGTGATTAGTACTTACTTTGCTGCCTGGACAGGAAAAGTAATACTTGTGTCTGCAAAATTAATATTTGCTGTCAATCGGATAAAAAATATATTTTGCATTTCATTGAAACATGTCGTATGTTTACAGACAGAATAGTTATTTTTGATTAAAATCCAATTTATACTTATTTTAAGAATATATTCCATTTTAAAGAACTTGTATTATGTTTACTTAAAGTATAACACATAATCTATTGAAGCATAAAATAGGTATAACATAAATATACCAAGCTTCATGAAACAATAATACCCCTATACTTGTTTCAAGTATCTACTCTTCTTAAATCAGTAGGTACTAACTTAATCTTACTAAAATAAGAATAACGTTTTATTTAATTGAAGTATAACTATCCTTGCGGCATAGGAAATGCAGTTTAGGGTTGACTTAAAATTAATAATCATATAATAAGATTAGCTTTTTTCCGTGCATCAACGAAATTTTAACTTAATTAATAACATAGATTTATGGCCATTACTTTGAACTTCGGTTAGTCACTTTAATCGCTTGATAAATTAATCGTCCTTTTGAATGAGTCAATGTCAGTATAACATTAATAATAGATGTATGATATGGCCCTTAAACAACAAGTGTCAGGTTCAGTGGCCTATCCATCGTTGGTGTTAAGCCGCTGCACGCTGATACATTGGAACGTTGCCG
Organism: Pissodes strobi; assembly: GCA_016904865.1. NCBI lineage: Eukaryota > Metazoa > Arthropoda > Insecta > Coleoptera > Curculionidae > Pissodes > Pissodes strobi. The sequence continues at coordinate 72,528 of MU184448.1, read as the reverse complement.
TTCGTTCGTATTCGTTTGCATCGCTACCCGCTCGCTGGAAATGTTCCTCAAGACCTGCCACACTTGAACGAATGGTCCGAAATATTTGCAGCAACATCGTTCCATTATTGAAGAAAACTGATATTCTTTTTATACGCGTCCACATACAACATTTCTACATTCGCGGCAAGGCATTTCCTTTTGATCTTTTTAATTTACCGACAGGCGACGGGAAACGTTCGTTCGCATTGCTAACCCTTCGCGGCCATTCGCGCCATCATTAACCTTCAATTGGCAAATCTGCCCTTTAAGGTTTAGATTTTTTATTTTGTTTTAATATATATTTTAAAATGTTTAGTATTTTTAGTTCGTTGCTTTTATATGTTAAAAGCATGTTTAAAAAAACTTCTACCATATACAGTTATTTTTTGATATGTACCAAGATATTGGTTATTTATTTTGTTTTAGTATCTTTTATAAGATTTTAAGCAGTTTTTAGTTCGTTTCTCTTAGAAAGAAAAGTTTTTTTTCTACTGTTAGTAACTGTTTAGTTGTTTACTCAGTTTTGATATCTTGTTTTAAGATGCCTAGTAGTTTTTAGTTTGTTTCTCTAAGATTTTGAAAGTATGTTCAAAAAAATGGGTACCGTAC